>KK113852.1:524846-536216 GCA_000611955.2 Stegodyphus mimosarum
ATTTAGTTTGTTAATCAGAAATTCGTTGAAATGTTACAAAACATAAAATCGATAATAAAGCAAATTTCAAATTCAAAATTAGGGCTTCCAGATGCCCATATTCGCAGTAGGATTACGTCATTCAAAATTCGATGGCTCTAGGTTTTATCACAATGCGAGAAACATGCATACATTTATGCAGATTTTTCATTTTTTAAACTTTAATGCAGAGCGATAACATTTAGTGGCAACAATTTGAAAAGTGAAACGGGCATTCAGAGTGAATCGACGCAAAATCGCAAAACGAAAGTAATAGTCCTTCGGGACTAAATCCCTTTGGACTAAAAAAATCCAGGCCTGAAAGCATGCAACAGCTGTATGATTATTTGGACGTTAATTATGTTTGATAAATATGCTAAATTTTTAAAAATCAATCTCAATTTCAAAAATAAAAATACGTAAAAATTCTAATTTGGGAAATGAGGAGCTTCAACCAGCTTTTTCTCGACAATTATACACGCTGCAACAGCCAACCAATGTTAAGTTTCTATAATCGTCCGTACTCCTCCAGATGTGATTAAGGGGCAGCCGTGAGTGCGTCAGACCAAAGAATCTATAGGAGAAAACCCGTTTGGGTTGGTCTATTTCTTATTAGGTCCATGGTCTGTACGTACACATGTCACGCAAAAACATCGTTCAAATGAATTCGAGAGCTGTCATAATGGTTCAAATATGGTACCCGAAGTCTTTCCTGATTACAATACTTCTTTTACTTCGTACAGGTAAGTAAAACATTATCATGCGGATATGAAAAGTTCTTGTTGATGAACTTGAGGCAAAATTCTATCCCCTAGCAGAGTAAAATTAATTTTCTTACTCATCTGGTCTTTATGATGGCTAGCACTTTCGTTGCATCTGATTGAGAAATGTCGGACCTAAATAGTTCTACTGGGAAATTTGCCACTATATGTGTGTGAATGTCTTAAATTTCCGATTCTCCGTGGAACAATAGAGCTAAATTATCCTCAGCGTTAAATTATTGAATTTGTCATGGCAAGAAAAAATCTACTGCCGACTGATGAATGCCAAAATATCACTATCTTCCCTTGAGAAATCGATTAAATGAATGATTGGTATAGCAAATTAAAATTATCCAATCATCATTTATTTTCCTTTCGATTGACGAAGGATTCTGCTTTCTTCTTCGATGAGTAAGTACAGAACTGCGAAAAATCTGACTGGGAGGTTTGATTTAAGGGTGGGATCTGACCTTTATCGCTTTTCTCGCCACTGATCGACGTTCGAAAAAACGTGAGACATGGAAGCCGAAACAGAGGCAAAAATTAAACATCTGCTGCACTGTATTGGGTTTCATGGCGGTGCAGTAACCTCCCCAGCATCTTTATGTTTTGTATATCATTATTTTGCAGATTTATTACCCATGTAATTATCTGGCGTTTGCTGGCCGGTGATAATAATAAGGGCATTTGAGTGGCCGGCGATAACAATAAGGAGTCTGTCAACCACTGATAAAAGATAACCCCCATTTAATATTAATTTGGAGTTAAGTTATATATTTCATGTTATATATATTGGGATGTTCATTGCCAAGCAAAGGTTATGAGGGAATTTGTCGGTGGTTTATTTTTATACTAGCCAGCCTTCGTCTGGCTTTTAAGTCTACCGGAAAAAATGCCTAAAGAGAACACCAAACATTAAATTTGAAAACTGCACAGAATTTTACTCTGCAGAACAATTTTATCGAAAAAGAAACAAACAACAACGGAAAAAAAAATTCAGTTAAAAATGCATTACATATAAAAAGCATACAATGAAATAAGCAATATCCCTTAATACAAATATTAATTATCCTAATAAAAAAATTAACCAACTTTCCGTTGAAAAAAAATCATGCAAAACTTTTCAATATCTTACAAACAATGAAATAAGCAAAAAATAACATGAAAGAAACTCAAAAAACAAAACATTTCTCGCAGAATTTTACTCTGCAGAACAACTTTATCAAAAAAGAAATCAATAAAAATGTATTATATATATAAAAATTGAAAATGAAATATGCAGTATCCCTTAATACAAATACTACTTACCCTAATAAATAAATTAACCAACTTCCCTTTGCAAAATCTTAAAAACTCAAATGGTATAAACAGATTAAGAACTTTAAGAGATTAAAAAATATCATGCAAAACTTTTTTATAATTAAAATTATATATAATTAAAACATAATATTACAATGAAATAAGCAATATCCCTTGATACAAATGTTAATTATCCTAATAAAGAAATTAAACAATTTACCCAAAAAGAAACAACTTTTTAATTTCTTAAACTTTTCAGTTTCTTAAAAACAGTAACATAAGAAATACGATGAAACGTTGTTGCCAAACCGAAATTTTTAATAGAATGGAACTATTCAAAATGATGCAATTTCATCAAAAATCTATCAACCACAATAAGAAAGGAAAATTGTTGCCAAAACTACATTTTAAGATATCTGAGATATGTATTCGGAAGTTTCATTTAAAAAATTAAAATAAAATACAAAATATTATTATTTTTCCAAAATTCTTTTTTTTAAAGGAGTCGAAAGGATTAAAGTTCAACCTGTCCAAAAATCAAAGGAAAATAAACGGTACATTTTTTAAAATAAGTTTTTTTTAAAAAAATTCCGCCGAAAAGGTGTTAAGCTCACCTTCCTAAATAAATTCGTATTTAATCGATTTATTGAAATACGAAATTTATTTTAAGTTCGTAAAATAGCTAAGTGTCTACGCTTCACGACGATGTAAAAATGAAATGTATAGAGTGAAATCTCGCTTTCCTGTAGCCCATTATGTCTGAAAATGACGCGATTTGGTCACAAAACATAAAATAAAAAAAAATTCTAATTCGGATTTCGAAAAAATCGCTTCGAGGTGCACTGGCTCTTGTGTAAATACACCTATGTACCAAATTTCGTGGCCCTGGGTCTATTAGCTTACTAGCAATACGAACGAAAGACACACACACACACACATACTCTTTGTTTTATTATATGTAGAGAAGAGATGAGTCAAGTCGGTATAACCTAACTTTGCGAATTTAAGACCCTCCCCCTTGTCTGCCCACAGCCCAATTACGCGAATAAAGTTTTTCTTCCGAAGAAGACCCCTTTCAAAAAGCTGAGGGTTACTATCTAGTTTTACTTTTCGAAACCAAAAGCAGCCAACGGGAAAAGAAAAATGGAGAAATAGGATTATATATCACAAAAACAAGTAAAGAATATCTAATAAGAAGAATTAATTATTCGATTATTATTAATTATTCTTATTAGATATTCTTTACTTTTTCGTATTAAATACCCTTTACTAATATTACTTCTTTACTCTTTCTTCTAATTATTTTTACAGTCTATTTTTACTTGTTATTAAGATTAATGATTATCTAATAAGATTAGATAAAGAATATCTAGCCTTAAGCAGTCTAATTATTTGAATAATAGTGATAAATGGTATTAGTAAACATCCACATTAGCATTGGAAACACATTTCACTAATTGCAGTAGAGAGAACAGTGTCATAATAGTATTTGAAATTAGATAAATGTAAAGCATACGAATTATCTTTCTTATAAATTACATCTGTTAATGCTATTGTGGGGTTCCATTCTTTTATTTAACAAATGTGGGGAACCTCTTACACCGATAAGCGAATAATCGCTTGAGTGTGTGAACAGAGATGTAAGCCTCAAGAAAAGTTAATTACCCTTTATTGCTCAAAATACAATGTACGTCCAGAAAGTAAGTTCCGTTTGGTAATAAAAGTAAATTGTGTACAGCTACAGAAAAGTTATTTATTGCACAAAATTCAACAACTCTTAAACTACTTTTCCACATAACTGCCGAAATATTGCAGGCATTTGTCATAGCGTGGCACAAGTTTTTGTATACCTTCTTCATAGAAATTTGCCGCCTGTGTCTTCAACCAGTTGGAAACAGTTTCTTTCAGCTCGTCGTCATTGTTAAAGTGTTGACCGCCAAAGACAGACTTAAGATGTAAGAACAGATGAAAGTCGCTAGGAGCGAGGTCAGGGCTGTATGGAGGATGGTCAAACACGTCCCAGCCAAATCCCTGTAGGAGGTTTTTCGTCACATTTGCACATTGTGGTCGTGCGTTGTCGTGAAGAAAAACAACACCTTTTGACAGCAATCCTCGGCGCTTATTCTGTATTGCGCGGCGCAATTTCCGATGTGTCTCGCAATAAGAATCTGCTCTGATTGTTTGACCACGCGGTAAGAAATCAATGAGTAAGATGCCTTTCCAGTCCCAGAACACTGTGCACATCATTTTTCGAGGTGTCAAGATTTGCTTCGGCTTAACCTTTGCTGAGGATGAAGTGTGCCTCCATTCCATTGATTGCCGCTTACTTTCAGGGGTGTCGTAAGAAACCCAAGTTTCATCTCCTGTGACTATCTGTGTCAGAAATTCTTCACCGCTTTCAGCATAACGGGTCAAAAACTGAAGTGCACTACCCATCCGTTTTGTTTTGTGTTGCTCAGTAAGAATCTTTGGTACCCAACGTGAGCAAAGTTTACGAAATTTCAGTTTTTCGGTAACAATTTCATGCATTAGTGATCGTGAAATTTGGGGAAATTCCATAGCGAGAGCACTAATTGTAAACCTTCGGTTTTCATGGATCTTGTCATCAATCGCGTGAACCAGTTCTTCTGTAACCAAAGATGGACGCCCACTTCGTTCTTCATCGTGCGCATCACTACGTCCGTCATTGAACTTTCGGACCCATCTTCTCACCATTGAATCACTCATCGCTTTTGGTCCGTAAACATCGCAAATTTGCCGATAAATTTCACTAGGTTTCACTTTCCTCGCATTCAGAAAACGAATCACAGATCTGATTTCACAAGCGGCGGGATTTTCAATCAACACCGACATTGTAAACAAGCACAACAAAGCGTACGTGACTGACAGCTATTTCCAAATGGTACGCGTTTCTTCTCCTTGATACAGAGCGTTTACTGCGCATGTGCGGAACTGCGATCGCAGAGCTGCAGCGGAGATAAATTGAAACGGAACTTACTTTCTGGACGTGCCTCGTAAGAATTAACAGATGGCCCCTTTCTCAGGGCGTACAGCAAAGCCTCCACTTGGGCTTGAACTGAAAATAATAAGAAATAAGATTTAACTAATGATGATGATGTCGTGTGTATGATGTGTGCAATTATATAGCTCGATATAAACTGCTGTCGAATATAGCTTTTGCAACTTCGGCAGCTCTATCAGTATAAAGTAAGTCTACTGGGTCTTCAGTGCCGATGCCAAACAGTTGGGCCTGGATTGCTGGGCAGCTGAAGATGTGATGGCGAGACAGCGGGATGATATCTGGGCAATGAGGACAAATGTTGGTGTAACTACGCTGTCCGTCTGCAGAAATCCTCATCCCTTTTAAGTGATTTGTCCTGAGTCTGGTTATGATAGTCGATATGGCTCTGGAACAGTTCAATTCCGGGATGGAGTTTCCCTTAACTTGACCGATTACTCTTCGACTAGCAACTGCATTGGCATCAACGAGGGTTAGGCAGTTGGATGGCTGAGGAGAATTACGGGATGCTTTTGCAAGCTCATCGGCTTTCTCATTACCGAAAATATTTACATGAGCCGGAATCCATTGTAAGATGCAGGATCTTTGGGCAACAATGATTTTGTTTGTAAGCTCAATGATCTGATGACTGAGTTGACATTTTCCCTTCTGGATCGCTTGCAATGCTGATCTGCAGTCAGAGAAGATGATGATGCCCTTAGAACTCTGGTCCTCTTTTGAAAGATAAACCTCTAGAGCACTTTTGATGGCGACGAGCTCGCATGTATAGTTGGAGGCGATTTTCACAACAGGAATACTGCGGCATTTTTGCTCTCCGTCTGGTCCGATGGAAAAGACTCCCGCTCCTCCTCTGTCCAGATTGGAGTCAGAAGAGCCGTCTGTGTAGGCGTTCGTCAGATCTTGAGTTGAGATCGTGAGTTCCTCAATGGTATGGTTGCCTTTTTCTTTGATTATTGCGGTGGGATCTTTCTTGGTACAAGGCTGTAAGAGATTTAAATAAATTTTTGTTTGGGGGAGAGGGCCCAGGATGTTGTAAGGCTCTTTGGAAATTTTGAGAGTCTCATATTTGAGGTTGATGTTATTTCTGATATCGTGGTCATGTTGGAGGGTTGAGGATCTCTTAAGCCTGCAATTTTCACTCCATGCCCTGAAGGTTCTACTTGAGATATGATGTTAGTTAAGCATTAGATTTAACTAATGTTTGACTAAAGAGATATAGCCGAAGCTATCAAAATTCTAAGTCGTTGGCCCCTAAATATCGAATAAGTTAGCGAAACTATCAAGGGCCTGTAATACGTCCGAACCTACTAACAGCTTAGAGAGTCGTAGCCAAACGGCAAACGCTCGTTAGTCAGAAATTCTGAGGCTCTCCATCGAAGTCAGTAGAACTTCGACTTAAACACTACTCTTACTCATATGCATTAAACGCGATTCTAAAACACATTCTGGTAGGAAATTGTAAGCTGAAATTAGGATGGACAAGAAAGTAGGTTAAACTAAAGATAACTGTTAAAAACTTAGGATAAACCTCAGATCCTATAAAATTTAATTTCAAAATCCTGCTTATACATCAGTAATGTGTTACCCATAAGATTTGGCATAAGTTTTTTTCGTAGTACTTTTCTACCTATTACATGAGTTCCAGAATAACCAAAGATGAGAAAAATCTAAAAGAGAATCCTCCATATCCGTTTCGTCCATCTAGTCAGCATCAGACTTACTGCATGGAACTAAACGGAACAGTGTTCTGTAGGAAAGTGTGTCCCTCTTTTTAGGACATAAAATTAGAGATTGATTTTGCATAAGAGTTCTGACATATGATTTAATCCAGTGATCTCGGCCTGCGCGCCGCATGCTGCCCTCGAAGCATTTTTATGCCACCTACTAATATATTTCAGTTATATATTTATAATGAAAATAATTAAAAGTAAATTAATAAGCCCAAGACTTGCGCTAAAGCTGCGAAGTAATAAAGCAATAATTCACTATAAATTATTATAAGAAAACTCTCCATATTACATCTCCAAGCAACGGAAATTCAATTTAGAAACATCACTGAAAAGGTATTTTTCAGAATTTAAAAAATTATAGAATTTTCAGTCCTCCCTGCTTTAAACACAGTTAAGGTAAAACTAAATAGCAAAAATGCCAAAATCAAAAGTAAGCGTTTTAAGTATTGAAAAACCAGTTATTGTTATTGATAGCAGATTAATCGCCTTATCAAGGGGATAAACCCATCTACCATCCATTAACAACAACTAAAATAAGAGAGAGTGTTTCATCTTACTTCCAAGTAAGCATCAAATTATTTGCTAGATTCAAATCATAAATCTAATTGATATTCAATCAAAATAAAGATATTAGTCGCTAAACCAAAAGAATCCTGTTAAAAAGCAAATAATCTTTAAAATTAAAATTTTTCACTAAAAACACAATTAATCTGAACGAGATGCTTACTTTAAAAGACATATCCCCTACACTCTCTTTTCATTTCAAATACAAAAATAAAAACACAAGTAGATTCAAGAAAAAATTTTAAAAAATCATAAGAATATAAAAAGAAATAATCCATAAAATTAAAGATAAAAACTGTAGTAAAAAAGAAATCTAAAAAATCAAACTAGTAAGCAAAAATTAACCAACTTGCCTTCGAAATTTTGAAACCAAATGACTGGAATTCAAGTACGTATTAAGAGATGGAAGCAACAGGGTTGTTGTAATAAGTAGTTTTCTATTGAAGAAAGTTTAGTCTAAATTGGCGACAAAACTACAAAGTTTCTTGGAGATGGAGAGTTTTCTTATAATAATTTATAGTCAGTTATATATTTGTTAGAATATAGTGCTTATGGATTTCAGTACAGCATAAATTCGTTGGAGAGTGGACTGCAATAGAGTATATATTCAGAAAATAGAAATGCGCTGACACACATTTCATCATTATAACTGAGTTCGAAGTTAGCCCTGGCACGTAGCCAAAAGTAAAACCTTCCCAAATAATAATAATAATAATAACAGAAAAGAAAATCTGAAATGTTTCAGATTTTAAATTACGTCCAAAGGAGCACTTTTTTAGCATTTTGTTTGTTACCTTTATTTATTAAATATCATGTTATTCGCACTTAAACCATCAAATTCAGTTAAAGAACAATATCACAAAATATTTTTAAACTGAGCATATCTTTAGAATTTCTTATTCACAGTCTCACGCGCAGGAGATAAAAATGTTTTTTTTTCTGTACAACGTTGCCATTGCTCGTTTTGAAATCCTTGACAAATACCGAATTTCAAATTTGGACTTCCAAATGCCCATATTCGCAGCAGGGTTACGTCATTCAAAATTCGCTGGCTCTAGGTACCGTCGTTTTATCACAGTGCGAGAAACATGCCTACATTTATGCACATTCTTCATTATTTAATTTCCTTAAATACAATACAGGACTGCAGTATTTGGTGGCAACAGTTTGAAAAGTGAACCGATATTTAATGTTTCCGACGCAAAATCGCAAAACGAAAACAAATAAACTAAAAATAAAAATCAGAAAGCTTTCAGATTTTATATTACGTCCAAAGGGGCATTTTTTTAACATTTTGTGTGTTACCTTTGCATGCTAAATATCATGTTCATCGCACTTAAACCATAAAATTCAATTTGCGATTTTGCGTCGGAAACATTAAAAGTCTGTATCACTTTTCAAACTGTTCCCACAAAATATTGCAGCCCTGTATTATATTTAAGGAAATTAAATAATGAAGAATGTGCATAAATGTATGTATGTTTCTAGCATTGTGATAAAACGACGGTACCTAGAGCCATCGAATTTTGAGTGCCGTAATCCTGCTGCGAATATAGGCATCTGGAAGCCAAAATTTGAAATTTGGAATTCGGTTTATTAACGATTTTATATTTTGTAAAACTTTAACGAATTTTTGATTAACAAACTCGAGGATTTCAAAGCGGGCCATGGCAACGTTGTACAGAAAAAAAAAAAAACATTTTTTATCTGCAGCGCGTGAGACTGTGTGTAGGAAATTCTAAAGATATACTCATTTTAAAATTATTTTGCGATATTGTTCTTTAACTGAATTTTATGGTTTAAATGCGAAGAACATGATATTCAATAAATAAAAGTAACATACAAAATGTTTAAAAAACGCCCCTTTGGACGTAATTTAAAATCTGAAACCTTTCAAATTTTTTTTACCATTTTATTTATTTATTTATTTATTTATTTGTACAATGTTGTCATTGTTCGCCTTGAAATCTTTGAGTTTGTTAATCAAAAATTCTTTAATGTTTGACCAAATATGAAATAGATAATAAAACAAATTCCAAATTTGGGCTGTCAGGTGCCCATGTTGGAATGGAGGACTACGTTATTCAAAATTTGATGTATCTAAGAAACGTTGTTTTTTCACGGTGCGAGAAATATACATACATTCATGCAGGTTCTTCATTGTTTAATTTCTTTAAGTATAATGCAGGACTCTAATATTTGGTGGCAACAATTTGAAAAGTGAACCGTCGCGAAATGCCAAACCAAAATTAATAACCCTTCTGGACAAGTTGCCCTTTTCAGCTAAAAACGGACTGTTCTATACGAAGGTTGCTATTTATAGTACATACGTATAGACGTCACGAAAAATTCTCTTTTGGATCCATTTTACAATTCGTTTTGGAAAAACGCATCTGTCCGCGGGCACAGATGTCACGCAAAAACATCGTTTTCAGATGGATTCGAGATTGGTGAAAATGTATACTTTTGTTGAAATAGGAATTTTCGCGATTACAATACCTCCTTTACTTCGAATAAGGTAGTAAACAAAAACTAAAATAAATTTATTAAATTATTATAAACACAGATCTTGAAATTATTATAATTATTTTAATGTACATCAATTTTCTATATTTTATTGGCTTTTATTTGTTTTATTATAAAAATTAATAATATATTTTTCTTTTGCAGGTAAGTAATTTGTTGTATTGTTTTGGCAACAAGAAACGCGAACTGGTTGTTGATCTCTCCATTCTAAAAGTAATGTACAAGAATTTTATTTCCAATATCGGAACATGTACCATTTGATTTATCCGTATAAAGGCCTGCATTATTATATTTATTGCAAAATTCTTATTTTTGTTCCATGCTGTGCTCTACAGCCAGTGTTGTAAGAACACCCTAAAATTATTTAGGAAATAATGAAATAAATAACAAATATTATGATGTGACTGATGAAATTTCTTTTATAAAGTGAGAGGTATGATTAACCGATGCTTACAAAATGGCTATTTTGAATTTCGTTCGTTATTAATATTACTCCGGCGTAAAATTCGGAATAAAGAATTCCTCTTGTTATACCATTTCTTAATGCTGCTAGCGAATATATTATTAATGATGAAACTCAGTCTTCGTACAATATGGGGGCGATGTTACTTCACTGACTACGTAACTGAATTTAAAGAATATGCATTGTTAAACAAAAGTTATGGTGATTTCTGTGAGTCATCAAGAAAGGCATTTCTATGATGGAAATCGTTGCATTAGCATAAATAAGCTCAATGAATTATGCACACTTTCTAAGATTGAGTTTGTTATATTTTCCTGAAACATATGTACACTGCGAGGGGGGGATAGTTCTACAGAGGCTGTTCGCCCATTTTTTAGACGATTTTGGTAAGCGCTGCTTGGCGAACGCCCTAACGTAAATGGCTTATACGGTGCGAGAGCAGCTTCAGAATTTTTATTTTCTAAACGCTTGGCCATCTGGAGTTCCCACTTCGGATACTTTCATTTCTAGCCAACCTCTATAAATTTGAGCGAAATTGGTGATGACGAGTAGGAAAATGCCCCGTTGTGAGTTCAGAGATCAGTTGAAGAGCGATCGATCGAGTCGGGAGCAACACTTTAATGCTTTGCCGTGAAGCTGACTTCACCGTTATAGCCTAAAGGCTGTGTTGCTGATTGTTTCAGCTTGTATATCGTTGTTTTTCGACGACTGTCATGCGTCTTTGGAACTGTCCTGTGTAATACTGACGACTAAATTGTGTTTTGATTGTTCATCCATTTGTCATCCATCACTTCAAATCTACAAACCTGTAAAACACAAATTATATTAAGTTAAATGTAATAGGAGGTCAATTAGTGATTCGAATCACGTGCCAAAATACTTACTTTTGAAACTTATTTTTATTCCAAAAGCTTTTATCTTATTAAAACTACAAATGTAGTCTGCATTGCATATAAGTATAATAAAAATAACTATAGCCCTCAAAAAAAT
>KK113852.1:536291-558907 GCA_000611955.2 Stegodyphus mimosarum
GATTCAGATGGGAGAGAAATATTTTATGCGACTTCTTATTGGTTTTAATATCGTCATTAGATATATATTACCCAGCTGAAACCATGTTACAAATCTTGTCTTAACGTTTCACAATTTCCGTAATGTTTTAAGAAATGTTTAAAGAGTTGAGGCTGAACAAACCGAGGCGAGGTAACAGCAATATATTTTCTCGGAAATTAGATGGCGTACTTATGTAAACCGACAATCGTGACATATTAAATGCGTCGCGAATGTAGTTTTTAAGATTTTAAACACGTTTCCGAAATTATGAATTAAATTAAAAAGGCGTTTTCAAGGTTAGCAGCGTTTTCGAGAAACGGTGATGTTTAATAACAAAATCATGCATCCAAAATATGCGTTTGTTATAAACGTAACTTAGCAGGCATGTTATTGTGCAATGCCTTGTTGTAAATAACTTCATTTAATGCCAATTTGTAAATATTTCTTGCGTGAATATGTGATTTTCAAAGCACAAAGTTACGGAAATAAGATTTTAAGATTGTATTTAAAATGAGTGCCCTTGGGAACTAGAATACTGCAAAGAAGTATGTAGCGAGTCTTCGCTTACGTCTTAAAACTGTATTAACAAAGTCCACAGAAGGATTTAAAAAACGTTTTCATTTCAGCTCAAGAAATATTTCACCGTTGGCCCCCTTGGGGCGCACAAGAAGCCTCCACTTGGGCTTGACCTTAAGCTAGAAAGCAAGAAACTAAACTAATTCTAACTAACTAAACCGAAGCTTTATAGAAATAACTAACCGAGTTGGCTCTTATTTAAACATTACCGGCGAATACTAACAGGCATAGAATAATACGGCGGATGGTAATAAGATTGACTTGAAAAACGACGTGGCCAGAATGCAGAACACGCTGTACTGAGAACTTCTGAGTTTTTCTACGGAGGTGACCGAAACTTCCCATAAATACTGGTTCTATAAAGCCCACCAGTAAAGTCGTTGAACGCTGGTAGTTCGGTCCGAGGTTCGAATTCCGCGAACGGGCTGACTGCATGGGTGTTTTCCGCATATGTAACGTGCATACGAGCTAGTTTTCCTTAGAAAGTCCTCCACGAAGGCATCCTCTCCATAGACAGATAGCCTCCGAGGCTTTTCCGTGATCACAATCACATCACATCTACCTCATTTACATTGTAACGTTTCCGAGCTTTTTGTCTTTTTTAATTTATTAAAAACTTAACAACAAATTCATTCGTGGTTAAATACAGGATAAATAGCGTAAATCGTTACATAGCTATATCTTACAGATGGGAAAGAGCGAGCTTTCCGCCAGCCTTTTCTCTGGCTACATGTCCATTCAACTCCACTGCTTCGTCTCTTCTAACAAAAGACCAGCGAACACCCGTAAACAAGTCGGCATCATAAAGTCATTAGTAGATAGAGACCCATTTGCCTTCAGGACAATCTCATCGCCGATCGCTTCCGCCCTGGCTGTAAAAATGAGTTTTCTTTAA
Organism: Stegodyphus mimosarum; assembly: GCA_000611955.2. Lineage (NCBI taxonomy): Eukaryota > Metazoa > Arthropoda > Arachnida > Araneae > Eresidae > Stegodyphus > Stegodyphus mimosarum. The sequence continues at coordinate 537,784 of KK113852.1, forward strand.
GTTAGTCCGAAAGAGAAAGTCTCTAATAATAACCAGCTGTTTGTTTTCCTAATGATCCATTTGCTGTTACAGTTTGTCACAACATAAAACGCGATGTTGAAAGCTCATTCTGGTGGGGAGTTGTAGGTGGGAAACGAGAAAATAAAGGAAAGGGTTTCAAAATTAAAAATAACTATTAGGAAAGTAAAATAACCCCTACAAGGTCATTACGAAGGTCATTTCCCCAAAAATCGTTAATTGATTATGGCCAAGTACATGAACAACTTTCTGTGCGAGATGTAGGATACCTTCGTTGAGGATTTTCACTAAGAATAAGGTTCTTATTTGCAGTATGCTGAGTAAAATCATGGAATTACAATTTATCCCAAGAAATAAAACAAAATGCTGAAATTTCCTCAGAGATATTCGTACAATATGACAATATCTCTCAGTAGTTACATTTAAAACTACTTAAAACGTTGAACAGAACTCAATTCAAAACACACGGAAAGCTAATCCGATCTCACCACGAATTCGTTACAATCAATAACAGCACTAGGTAAACAACTCATAAACACTGAATTGAGATGATTTCCTCCAGCTTTTATGAGCTTCTTAATCCTGCAAGAGAACGTTCCGGTATTTTCTGAAGTTTCCTGGAAAGCAAAAGCAATAAAGCGAGGTCTCCAGTCACACCACCACTACAGTATAACGGCTAAAATACACTGGCGAAATAAATTAAGAGAATTTGCATATTTTATCGAATTGCATAAAAAGCAACTAAACTGAAGGAAAATCCACTGCTTCTAGATAAAAATGCAAATCTTGTACGGCAGATACGAGACTCGTACATGTGGGTGTAGGCGAAGCCAGCAGAAAAGCAGGCTTCATAAAGAGCGTGGAGGGCAAGACGAATTCAGTTCGGCGAATTTCTTGATGTTATGTTGCAACAATCGGTTAAATTCACATCAGAACAGTAAAAATGAAAAACCATAAACGTTTAGATGATGGAATGAGGTGGCGAATTGTCAGGAGGCTAGAGGCAGGCCAATCGCAAGTCCAGATATGCAGAGAGTTTAATTTAACACCAAAAAATGTAACCTATGGAAGCAGTTCCAAGATACTGGACCCATCGAAAGAAAGCCCGGGCAAAGTCGTTCAAGAGACACGACGGCCACAGAAGATCGCTATTTGTCCATTTTAGCGAGGCGTAAGAGATCGGCTACAACTTCTCAGCTCTCTCGGGACCTGTATGCAGCCACAGGAACCCGTGTAACAAGGGTGGCTGTTCCCAGAAGACTGCATGAGAGAGGGTTGTTTGCCAGAAGACTGGCTGTTTGCGTCTCGCTCACGTCTACGGACAGGAAAGTCCGATTAGCATGGTGCAGGCAGCACAGTGACTGGAGTACGGAGCAATGGGCGACAGTAGTAGGCGGAAGTGACGTCACAGAAAAGGGGGCGTGGCCTCCGCCATCTTGTATCACGTGATGGAATGACATCATTATGTTGAGTTTCGTTTTTATGGTGTGGCAACGATTTTTTCAAAGTTTTTATTTTTTGTGGCAACCACACTATTTTTGATGTTTGTGGCAACGAACTCTTGAACCACGTGTTTAGAATGACATCAACCGTTTCTTGTTTGATGGATTAAAATATAATGGAATCAATTAAAACTAATTAAAAATAATGACGGATTAAATAATTAAAAAGGATGATTAAAAAGATTAAATAATGAAACATAATTAAAAATAATTCAATACTAAAATACTAGAAGGAAAATAATAAAATTAACGTCATTCCAAACACGTGGTTTAAGCGATCGTTGCCACAAAAAAATTAAAATAGTGTCGTTGCCACAAAAAATAAAAACTTTGAAAAGATCGTTGCCACAGAATTCAAATGAAATTCAACGCGGTTACGTCATTCCGTCTACGTCACTTCCGGTTGTCACGTGATCCAAGATGGCGGAGACCACGCCCCTTTTCTGTGACCTCACTTCCGCCTACTGAGTACCCCCGGCTACTACTGACGACCCTTCTGTTCACCGACAAGTCCTGTTTTAGCCTAAGCACCGATTCTCTCCGTACTCTCATATGGAGAGAGCCAGGGGCCCGCTACCTACCTTCCAATGTCCGCGAAATCAACAATTATGGGGGACGGCTGTGTAATGGTCTGGGAAGCCAAAATGTTGGATGGCGGCACACCTCTCCACGGCACAAACTCCTCTTTGACAGAGCCTGTGTGACTGGCGTGAGGTGTAGAGATGAGGTCTTGTAGCCCTATATTCACCTTTTCCGGGATGCAGTGTACCCCGAGTTCATCTCACAGGACGATAACGCGAGAGCACATAAAGCTCTTCTGGTCGACGAATTTCTCGAGAGGGAGGATATTCGCCGGATGGATTGGCCAGCTAGGTCTCCAGACTTCAACCCGATACAGCATGTCTGGGACGCTCTGGGGAGGGCAATTACAACTCGCAGCCCCCCTCCGAGAACCATCTAGGAACTGAAAACTGCCTTGCAGAATGAGTGAAACAATTGCCACAGGCACTGATAAACTGCCTTATTTGCAGTATGACATCACGCTGCGAGGCCTGTATGGCTGTAAGAGGGGACCATACCCCCTATTAAGCCATTTCTTTTGTGTCTTCTGCAACCGCTGTTTAACACCTTCAGATTCCCATGAGTGTTACACACGAACATGTGTGTCTATTATTACTGTTGAATGTTTATTTTGTTTGTATTATATCAATCTATATGTTCACACCACATTTTATTTATATCTGTGCAGTAGCTCTGGAGATCGTAGATCAAATAGGAAAATTCTCTTAATTTATTTCACCAGTGTATTACAGCAGACGCTCCTACTCTTTATCATGCTCGTTTGAAATGGTGATGGCCTGGCGAGTCGCACAAATGAGGTTCAAGATTTTATTATTACCTATGATATTGATATCTGCCTTATCTTAGAGACTCTCGCTTTACCGGGTGACATTCTAAGTATAAAAGAAATTAAATAATGAAGAATGTGCATAAATGTATGTATGTTTCTGGCACTGTGGTTAAACGAAGGTACCTAGAGCCATCCAATTTTGAATGACGTAGTCCTACTGCGAATATGGGCATCTGGAAGCCCAAATTTGAAATTTGGAATTTGTTCTGTTATCGATCTCATATTTTGTAAAACTTTAACGAATTCTTGATTAACAGACTCCAAGATTTCAAAGCGAGCAATGGCAACGTTGTACAGAAAAAACGCGCGCTTGAGACTGTGTTATAGGAAATTCTGAAGATATGCTCAGTTAAAAATTATTTTGCGATATTTCTCCTGAACTGAATTTTATGGTTTAAGTGCGAAGAGCATGATATTTAATAAATAAAAGTAACACACAAAATATCGTTAAATGTGCCTAAACTGGAATCCTAGTAAATGACGTAGGTGTATGACGAGCTTATGAATTTTGAAAACTGGGTTAAAATTTATTTGTGGGGTAAATAAATATGCTTCGGCGTTTTTAAATGACACATATAGTAAAGAAACAAGTTAAACATCCCCAAATTTGCAGAACAGTTTCCTCGAATGTCAATAGATGGCAGCACTGCCGTACAAAAATTTGAAAATTACTAAGAGATGTTACAAATAATTAAAAGTAATTTCCGCAGAATTCGTAAAAGTGGAATGCAAGTAAAGTTTTCACATGACATAATTTATTTGTAACTAATATCGAATTTATAAATAATTATATTCAAGAGTTTCATTAAACAAAAAGAAAAAATATATTGATTTATATTTTTCGGGTAAAAGGGTGTGTAAGTAATTTTATTTGTTGCATTCTTAATATTCTAAACAGAGCTCATACTAAGCCATCTATTATTCGAACCACGAATTATTTTCCTTAACTTACGTATTTAACTTTGTGCTTCGATTTTTGTGTTAACCCTATCAAAGTTAATCTTTTTTCGCCCTCCACTCCTCTACTTTGGAAAATTGCAATAAATTTCGAAATCTTTCCCTGTAAAGAACTTTAAATACTATTGTGATTACGTGCTGTCATGCGGTGATTAAAATGAGCGCTCTCTTTCTCACAGATTGATAAACCCGAAAAAAAAATAATAATCAGTTAACTTTGTTTATAGTATTATTTAAGTAGTTTTAATTCTTCATTCACTTTTATTTCAAATTTCTAAAAGAATTTTCGTTTCTGACTTTTATCCTCTAATAATTCATTTTATGTATAAGTTAGTAAAGGAAAAAATATCTTGAATATATCAGTAGCCTTTGGTTATTTTTTCAGTGTGTTTCAGAAACACTGCTTAATAATAATAAATTTAATAATTAACGCAAAAGTGATGTTAGTCCCGAATGGAATATGAGCCTGGAAACGACATTTTGCGTCGAAACACTTAAATGAGTAGTATCACTTTTCAAATTGTTGCCACCAAATATTATCGCTTTCTTTTATATTTAAATAAATTAAATAATGAAGAATGCGCATGAATGCATGTGTTTCTCGCATTGTGAAAAAACAACGGTACCTAGAGACATCAAATTTTGAATAACGTAGTCCTCCATCCGAACATGGGCATTCGAATATATTTTATTACCTATTTCATGATTTATAAAACTTTAACGAATTTTTGATTAACAAAGAGAGCGGGGGCAACACAGCACACATTTTTATCTCCACCGCGCGAGATTGTCTATTGGAAATTCTAAAGATATGCTATGCTGTTTTTAAATATTTTGTGATTTTTCTGTTCAATCTAATTTTATGTGGCGTAAGCGCCAATAAACAGGATATTTAATAAATAAAGTAAACGCACAGAGCGTTTATAAAAAAAGACCCTCCCCCCCCCCGAAAAAAAAGATTTCGTAAAGCCATTTTAGTAAGAAAACTTAACATTGATATGATGAGTCGAGAAAAAACTGAAAATTGTATTGGAAATTCTAACATATGCTGCTATGCTACTTTTAAAATTTTTGTAATTCTGCTGTTGAATTGCATATGTCGTGTGTGCTTAATAATAAAGTTGAATAATAAAGGAATAATAAATAATAATGCTAAATAAAGCCAAAAAGACAAAAAAAAATGAGTTAGTAGGAGAAAATGTGTCAGCAGACTGGTAACCTGCGAGCTCAGCGAGAGCGTAAAAAACCTTAACGAACCCTTTTAGGCGACAGTCAAAATCTGAAACCTTTCAGTATTATTATTATTTTTGTTACGAATTTCGCATTTAGTTACACATTTTTAGTAGAATTATAATTAAAATTGTTTTATTTTCCCGTGCAATGCAGAGCGTGACTATTTTTAAGAGAAAGCTACGCCGGAAAAGTAAAAATGCAAGAGCACGTGCATTTAGCATTGAATAAAATTTATCTATGTCAGAATCGTGCCAAGATATTTTTTCACCTGAGGCAAAAAGGTAAATGCGCGCCTCTATGTATATATATATATATATATATGTATATATATATATCAAAATAGCTATATTTGTATTAAACAAAAGTAATAACTGTATTAAATCAAAATATCATAATTCTTAAAGTATTTTTTATTTGTAGCTTTATAAATTCAAAAAAATAATATAGCCAATTACTTATAACTTTCAAATGAAAATGTTAAAAAAATACTTTTTTTGATAAATAAGAAATAACATTGAAATACACATTGCATTAATTTCCAGACTTTCTTGGAATTCTTCCTATTGTTTTATTAATTGACGTTTCCCGATCCTAATGATAACCGACAAATTTAAAAATTTAATAATTAAAGTAAGTTTTTAATTTGAGTAGCAAATTTGTCGCTCCTTCTAGTGATTCACGTGAGGCACTTGCCTCACCCTTGTCCCGGCTCTGATCTCTGTAATTGATATTTAATTTGAATAAATATAATTGACTACTATGTTACCTGTAACCGTAATTCTACTCTTTTTGCTTTCCAGAAATTGCTAGAACTGTCTCGCGCGGCCGATTTAAAAAGCTATAAAAGCCGGAAAGAAACATCTCAGCTCAGTCGTTTATTAGTTTTAGATAACTGCTGTTGTTGATTGTAGCGAATTCGCGGTGAGATCGGATCAACTTTCTCTGCGCTTTGGATTGCGTTCTATTTAATGTTTTAGTAGTTTAAATATAGCTACTGATTATGTTGCGTGATACTGCGATATTGTGAGAATATCTTTGAGGAAAAATCCAGCGTTTTGTTATATTTCTTGTGATAAGAATACATTTTATTAACTTTTAATTGGTACTTGTGCATTCAATCTATTACGAACCCGTACGCACGCAACAGTATTATTATCCTACATATATAATTTTGCATCAAAAAGACAAATTCGAATATTTTCTCAAAAATTTGTTTTTTTAATTTTAAGTTTGTTTAGCAGTAATCATTTAGTTTTCATTAGTTTGCAACTATATTATTATTTTCATTTATTAATAGCGAAAATTCCAATCCTTAGATGCAAGTTTTCAGATTTTGAATTTCTTGATTCTTCTTCCTAATATTAAAAAAAAAAAAAATCTGAAAGGTTTCAGATTTTAAATTACGTCCAAAGGGGCGTTTTTTAAACATTTTGTATGTTACTTTTATTTATTGAATATCACCATAAAATTCAGTTAAAGAATAATATCGCAAAATAATTTTAAACTGAGCATATCTTTAGAATTTCTTACACACAGTCTCACGCGCTGCAGATAAAAATGTTTTTTCTTTCCTGTACAATGTTGCCATTGCCCGCTTTGAAATCTTTGAGTTTGTTCATCAAAAATTCGCTAAAGTTTTACAAAATATGAAATCGTTAATAAAACAAATTCCAAATTTCAAATTTGGACTTCCAGATGCCTATATTCGCGGCAGGATTACGGCATTCAAAATTCGATGGCTTTAGGTACCGTCGTTTTTTTACAATGCGAGAAACATACATACATTTATGCACATTCCTTCATTATTTAATTTCTTTAAATATAATACAGGGCTGCAATATTTTGTGGCAACAGTTTGAAAAGTGATACAGACTTTTAATGTTTCCGACGCAAAATCGCAAAACGAAAACAATAGTCCTTCAGGGACAAAGCCCCTTTGGACTAATAATCCAATCTTGCATGAATGGACTATTAGTTATTAATAAACTGTTAATAAAAAACATATCGAAACACAAAGCATTTAAAAAAACTGCAAAACGGTTGTTAGTTTTTTTTCCTTAAAATTTAAAGTAGCGAATAAGTATTATTTATACTACAATCGTTATTGAAATTTCATTTACTGAAATGTGTGGTTTTGAAAGAATTACTTTGTGGTGAACAAATAAATTTTTAATTAAATTAATGCATGTTTTCTGTGCAAAATTTCATATTAATTACCACATGGGGAAAAATATTACGTGTTTTACTCTTTTAGTGTTAAATAAATGTGATTTTCACGCAGTGAATATATATTGAAAATATAGAGGCTGTTCTCACATATTTTAGAGGACTTTAATTGTATTTACAGAAATGGTTTACCTAAAATTTCGTGTTCTAAATGCTCTATTTGATAAATGTTTTTTTTACTATCTTTCTGTATCGTAATTTCCAGCCAGTATAGCCTGTTGTAGTGTCGGGAAAGGTATTTTGTCTTATTCCTCTTGCACAACTTTCCGAACTATATGGAAGGATGTAGGTGGACGTTCGAGCAATCAGCTTTTTAGATATCCAAAAGAGCACAAGTGCATGAGGATACATCAGGAAATTTAGTAAGGATATGAGTGAAGGGTACGGCTTTGATACCCGATTCTTGTTCCATTTTTTCCAGGAAATTAGTAGTGGATTTTGACGTGAATTGTCTTGATACATTTTAAAGAGAAGATATTTCATATTTGAAAATTAGTTATAAAATATGTCCTGATAATATGCAGGGCTAATGTTAACATTTTCCTCCACGCTCTTTATTTATAATTTGCCGTTATATGAAAACCCAGCAGCAATGATAAATCCCTTTGAAAAACTTTCTTTAGGTTCTTTGCACCATGTTTTATGATTTTTATCTCCTCTTTGTTATTAATAAATGGATCTCTTTTTACGGTAGTCATTTAAATACACCCAAGATTCATCTACTGTGACAGCATTTTTCCATTTTTGTCCGGATAACTGTTTCTCATAAAGAATTCTACAGCAAGTTCTACATTTCTCGATATGTCGTGGAGAAAGACGATGCACATTATGTTTTTCTCGTATTTTTAAGGTTCAAATCAGCATTAATCACTTTGTTTACAGCCGACGCTGAGAATTTTAATGATTTTGCGCCTGTTCTTTGACTTAGCAGATTTTCTTTTAAAATTAAAAATCTTACCTATGCAAGATTCAAAACATTCCGTTTTCTCCTTCCATCTGGAACAATTTTTCTACTTAAAACCAAACTTTGACATTTCTTTTTTTTCTTTCTTGTTGATAGTATTATCTATCGCAGCTTTAAATAGCTAAAAACAATGGATTTCACAGCGTTTTCTAATAGCTAGATCGGAATAATTTTCCTCAGAGAAAGCACAAACATAGACCTCCATCCACGGCTTCTTAAAAATCGCCATTTTGCGTGAAAAGAAAACTGTACAAGTAGCAGACAACCATTTTTTCTTTAAAAAATATATTTGCGGTAAAAACAATTTTCCAAACAGACGATCTTTTTTCTAAAGGAAAGCGAAATCGTCTAAAAAATTCTACAAATGCTGTAGGTTGCACAAGGCTCTCTTCATTCTGCAGCCTCTGTAGAATAAATTCTTATATTCAAATCCTGCAAAAAAGAGAAAATCTGAAAGGTTTCAAATTTTAAATTACGTCCAAGGGTTGTTTTTTTAACATTTTGCGTGTTACCTTTATTTTACTAAATATCATGTTCTTCGCACTTTAACCATAAAATTCAGTTAAAGAACATTATCGCAAAATAATTTTAAACTGAACATATCTTTAGAATTTCCTATACACAGTCTGACTCGCTGGAGATAAAAATGCTTTTTCTGTACAACGTTGCCATTGCTGGCTTTGAAATCCTTGAATTTGTTCATAAAAAATCGTTAAAGTTTTACAAAATATGAAATCGATAATAAAACAAATTTCAAATTTGGGCTTCCAGATGCCCATATTCGCAGCAGGGTTACGTCATTCAAAACTCGACGGCTCTAAGTACCGTCGTTTTATCACAATGCGGGAAACATACATACATTTATGCACATTCCTTCATTATTTAATTTCTTTAAATATAATACAGGGCTTTAATATTTGGTGGCAACAGTTTGAAAAGTGAACCAACATTTAATGTTTCCGATGCAAAATCGCAAAATGAAAATAATAGTCCTCTAGGGACGAAGCCTCTTTGTACTACAAAAAGCATTCATACGTATTTTTCTTATGGAATTAATTTTAGAATATACGGAAGGAAAGTATTTTAAAACAAATGCATTCCAGTGGTATTTTAAGCCACTTGCTGAAAATCAATGGACCCAAATTAGGTCTGTTTGTCGTGGTTACTAAAAGACGTAACGAAGGAAGTTACGTCACAGGAAGGTATCTTATAATGACCTTTACAGGCATATCCATCCGGTTGTACTTTTTTTACATACATTTTTAGTCCAAAGGGGAGATTTGCCCAGCAGGACTAATAATTTCGTTTTGGCATTTTGCGTCGATTCACTAAAAGCGTTGTTTCACTTTTCAAATTGTTGCCACCCAAAATTATCGCTCTGTGTTATATTTGAAGAAATTAAATAATGAAGAATCTGCATAAATGTATGTAAGTTTCTCGCGTTGTGATAAAACAACGGTACCTAAAGCCATCGAATTTTGAATACTGAACGTTTGCATCCGAATATGGGCATCTATAAGCCCAAATTTGAAATTTGGAGTTCGTTTTATTATCTATTTCATATTTTTTAAAACGTTAACGAATTTTTGATAAACAAACTCAAGGATTCCAAAGCGAGCAGTGGTAACGTTGTACAGAAAAAACATTTTTTTCTCCAGCGCGCGAGACTGTGTATGGGAAATTCTAAATATATGCTCAGTTTAAAATTATTTTGTGATATATCTCTTGAACTGAATTTTATGGTTTAAGTGTGATGAACATGATATTTAATAAATAAAGGTAGCACATAAAATGTTAAAAGGAACGCCCCTTTGACGTAATTTAAAATCTGAAACCTTTCAGAATTACCCCTCCCCCTCGTCGATTTGGCTTAATCTCATCAGAAACACAGTGAAGAAGAATTTTAAAGATGTTGTTCACCTTCTGATGATCATAAGCATTGAGTAAAACTGGTATAGTTAGCATTGGAGGCTTACAAAATGCCCAATGGGCAAGATAATTCGCCCTGAAATTATCTTATTCTCTGGATCATTGGATCACTCGACTTGGGTTCGATTCCTGGCAAACGGGCTATGATTCCTGGCGCTGCAATGGGTTTTTATGGTTTTTTATTTCCTTGTACGAAGTAAAGGAAGTGCTGCCATCACGAAAAATTCCGAGTACCATATTTCAACGAAAATATCCCTTTCAACCGCTCTCGAAACCATTTGAACAATGTTTCGGCATGACATCTGTACGTACAGACAGAATAAAGAACTGTTTTTGCCAAAACTGATTGTAAAATGGATTTAGAAGAGATTTTTTCTTTGAGTCTGTACGTACGTGTGCATGTATCTGGAATAACTCAACAATGAGTAGGCGTAGAATGTTGAGATTTTGTGTATGGGATTGCTATAACATGTAGTTGTGTACCTCTCTTTTTCGTTGCAGTCGGCTGCACCAATCGTGTATATATATAAAGACATAAAATAAAAAATTTAGAACTAATTTTTCACAATCGCGAAAAAAAATCTAGGTATGATTGTGTTTTGTTTTTTTAAAAAAATTGTTTTGTAATTATATATATATATATATATATATATACACCGATTCTGTTACTTGGCACGCTGAGCTTAGTTTTTTTTTATTCTTATGTGTTGGTAAATTGTGCACTTTTTGTTTTAGAAGTTATAAGGTATTTCTCCCGCTTTCTTCGCATGCCTTCGTGGTGTAATGGTCAGCACACTGAGCCGGTATTTCAGAGGTCCGTGGTTCGATTCCCGGCGAAGGCCTTGCATATTTTTCATGACTCCTGCTTCGAAATAAACCTAATGTCTCTACACTGGCGCCCGAACTAAAAGGGTTGTGGATGATGACTCTCCACACCCAGGATTTGGCGACTAGGTCCCCTAAAACCCTAGTCGCCCTTTAAAAAGGGGAGTATATAAGGTATTTCTCCCGCTTTCTTCGCATGCCTTCGTGGTGTAATGGTCAGCACACTGAGCCGGTATTTCAGAGGTCCGTGGTTCGATTCCCGGCGAAGGCCTTGCATATTTTTCATGACTCCTGCTTCGAAATAAACCTAATGTCTCTACAAAGTGATTGAATTATGTGGTTTTTATTCCTGTAGTTAATATACATGCAATAGTTGTACAATTATCAACGATTTAAAAGTTTAAGTAACCTACTATGTATGAGTTCCTGTATGAGGTAAGCCTAACGAACCGCCATTTGTTTACATTTGAAACTCAGTAGAATCGTGAATTAAATCAGCTTCTGCACCTTCAGTGTCTTTTTGCCGAGTGGCATTAAAAAAAAACTTTTAGTTTTGTACACTGAAACTTGCGCCTTCTTGCCCGTTGGCCAAGTTGCTTGTTTTTGCGTAGAAACTCTAAGCGTAAATTGTTTTTTAACTTTTTTTTTTGGGTGTGTGTGTGTTTTCCCGCGAAGTCAGAACTGAATTAATTGAATGAGAAATATATCTCTAATGAAATTCGAGGAAATGATTTAAATGAAATGCAGCAAAAAATGTGTATAATTTAATATTCCATACAAGGAAATCATGTGGTGTCCTCATCAGATTTTTTTATTTACTTTGTCAGGATCTTAAATTTGATTAACGTTTATTTTATTTTAAATCTTTACTATCATCTCTTATTTTCCACTTCCGAACAGACGGAACGCCTGAATATGTTTATGCAAATTGTACTTGCAAACGCTTAAGTATTTAAGTTGCGGCTTTTTGCCAAGAGCAGAGTTAGAAGGGGAGAGAATGACTCGTCTTGCCACGAGACGTCACGGGAGCTTGCCATCAGTTACTGTCCGCCTTTAAGGCCAGACAGAGGTTTTAGTCCTCTGGAAAGCTAAAGACGTATTGTAGTTTTCCGCAGTTTGCGTACTACAGACGTAGTCATTTGCAAGGCCAGTCTTAGTGCTAGTCATCTGTGTAAAATATTAAAAGTTAGCTCTTACTAAAATTTTAGTTAGTTAATAGTCTTATATTTTTACGTTCGGACCACAAGTAGTTGGTCTATGTATCCCGAAGTGCGGGAGCTCCTGTGATATCATGAAGAATAAAGGATAATTTTAACCCTTCTCATCGTGTCGTCTTTGCTACGCTCCATAGGACATAGGTTGCAGTCAAACTCACTGTCTAGTTAGGACACGTCATGTTCGCCAAGCAGATAAGGAGAAATACAAGTCCTGATAACGTAATATGAAAGCAAGCCACTTTCCATTAGAAGAAAAGGCATCCTTCCAAGGCATATAACACTCACATGCTTTTGAATAATTAATCAACTAACCAATTAAATTTAATTGGTTACTGAATAATCACCTTATTTACCATTAAGCTCTTTACCACTAATTAATGGGGAATGCACTGTAATAAATTTTTCTTTAAAATGCTGAGTTGTCAGTCTTGCTGAATAAGAAAAATCCGATGTGTACACCACATGACTTCCTTGTACGGAATATTAAAATATACGCATTTGCATTTCATTTAAACTTATTGGATTGAATTAAATATAGTACTTCGCGGATAGTATATAAAAGCCAATAGAATAAATGCACTCTTTAAAATGCACTATATTTGTTTACATTAGCGACACTCTGGCGCTAGGTTCACTTAACAGCGTTATATCTCATTCATTTTATAACTCAGAATCCACAGAAATTATGTATATCATCTGACGAATTATCTAATCGTTGCCATGTGTTCTATTCGAATACTGTGATAAATCTAAAAAGATGTTTAAAAGAAATTAAACAAACAATTAAAAAGAAACAGTTTTTCACAGACGATTCAGTATTTCTCATTTAATTAATTCAGATCTCATTTCCCGACAAGGCAAAAATACATAAAAACTCAAAATATCTATATTAAAAATTACGAAACAACTTTTAAACACTTATTTCCTCGAATAAATTCCAGAATGGATTAAGCATAATTTAATTCGCAATAATAAAAGAAGGCAATATCTTTGTTATTGCGCGAGCTTAGTTTCTCTAGATTGGCAACAAATCCGCTATTCTGCTAAGTCTCAAATGTAAACAAATATGTCTACTATAGTAATAATAATTAGGCTTAGCCGGACTTAAACAACTTTTAAATAGTTGATAATTCTACAAATATTGCGTGCAGATTTACTAAAGGCATAAAAACCTTAACCGGGTGATAAGGACAACATAATTCAATCATTTTTAAAGCAAAAAATGCACAATTTACCAACATATAAGAATAAAAAAATTGAGCTCACTGAGCCATAACAGAATATATATATATATAATATATATACTTTTGGTACGGCGGATTGCAACCGAAATAGGAGGTGCACATATACATGTTATAGCAGTCCTATATGCAAAATTTCAAATTTGTGAGGCTACTCGTTTTTGATTTATACGAGATACATACATACATACGTATATACGTACGCACAGACGCCGCGAAAAAGTCTCTTCAGAATCCATTTAAATCAATTTTTGGTCTTTTATTCTGAACTTACGTTCAGATTTCACGCAAAAACATGGTTAAAATACTTTCGATAGCGGTCAAAATAAATATTTTCGTTGAAATATGATACCCGAAATTTGTGGCGATTACAATACTTCCTTTTCACTTCAGGCAACGAAGTAAAAATTCTTTATCATAGTGAAACATGAGTCTCCTAATTTTCACTAATTGAATTTCTGGAAGACACTCACTAGTGAACCAGTTAGTTGTAATTGTTTTCTATCAGTCCAGCTTGATGGCTCGCACCAATCCTGTACTTCTGAAGAAAATAATATATATTACTTTTTGCCACTTACGTTGTCTCTTCACCACTTTTGATTTGGGGTCATCTTCAGAGACCCTTACTTCACTATCTTGACGTTTTGGAATGCCAAAAAATAGTATATGTGATTTATCATCGGTTATGGTTTTAGAAATAATGCGATGTCCACCAGTATTAAGTAATTTTTTTTGTTTGTTTCTATATTGATTCTGACATAGTCTGTTCTGGTGTTCTATTAATGTATTAATTTATGGGGAACTCAACAACAAATTAATTTTTTCATCAAGAAAGTTTTTCATTAAGTTCTTCCCGAATAATTTTATAGTTGCGGATCAAATGTCAAATTCCTTCTGTATGAATTGGTAGGCACTGTGATTATCACATTAATATTTCGACGCATTTTCTAGAACTCTAGCTAAAAAAGAGTTCCTGTATGCTTTCATCCCGGAAAGAATTTCGATCTCTACGAAATTCTCTAAACCATTTCAATACAGTGGCATAAGATGAAGCTTCATTTCTTCTGCTAATTGTGGACTTTGATAACATTCTATTTGTTTTAGTCATCCTTTAAAACCAAAAGAAATAATAATAATAATAATAAAAAGTCGTAACGCTTTAAAGCTCTTGCGTCAGCTCCATTTTCATTGCGATTGTTGCCACAAATTATCGTCTGTTGGCATAAAAGTGTTCAAATTCACACATCTAAATAATAATATTCTTTTAACCTCGAATTATCTTCCCCTGTCTCAAAAATTTCAGAGTTACCTACGCATGAACAAACTTGATGCATTTTTACTTCCTTGTACGAAGTAAAAAGGAAGTATTCTAATCGCGAAAAATTTGGGATATCGTATTTCAACGAAAATATCCATTTTGACCGCTATCGAATGCAATTTAACGATGTTTTTGTGTGACATCTATGCCTGAAGACAGAATAAAAGACCCTTTTCCCCCAAAAAAATTATAAAACTGATTTAAAATGAATTATGAAGAGATTATTTCGTAGCGTGTGTGCATACGTACGTGCGTATGTATGTATGTATCTTCTATAACTCAAAAACGAGTAACCTCAGAACGTTGAAATTTTGTATATAGGACTGCTTAACCTGTAGATATGCACCTTCCATTTCGGTTGCAATCCGCCACACCAAAAGTATATAAATATATGTATATATATGCCCACTCTGGTACTCGGCTCCGTCGACTCAGTTTTTTTATGCTTATATGTTGATAAACTGTGCATTTTTTGCTTTAAAAATGATTGAATTATGTTGTTCTTATCTTTCGGTTAAGATTTTTATGCCCTTAGTTAACCTGCGTGCAATAATTGTGGAATTATCAACAACTCAAAAGTTTTTTTAAGTGCAGCTAAGCCTAATTTTTGCTTATGATAGCGCCCGTATTTGTTTACAGTTTAAGCTTAGCAGAATAGTGGATTTGTTGCCACTCTAGAGAAACTAAGCTTCGCAACAACAAAGATAATGTCTTCTTTTATTATTGCGAATTAAATCATGCTTGATCCATTCTGGAATTCTCATTTAAGTTATTAAATTATCCCATATATTAACTCAGCATAGCGTCTACAACAAATCAACTCAGTTTATAAGCCTTCAGTGTCTTTTCACCGAGTAGGAAAAAAAGGAAACTTTTAGATTTGTGCACCGGAAAATCTGCCTTTTTACCTGCTGGCCAAATTGTTTCTTTTAGCGCAGAAACTCTAATTTTAAAAGTAAAAATTATTTTAACTGTATTTGGTGTTTTATGTTTTTCTGTATTTTTGAATTTTTAATGAAGATATATAGTTTTTACGTATTTTTACCTTGTCCCGAAGTGAGAACTGAATTAATTGAATGAGAAATATATCTCTGATGAAATTCGAGGAAATGAGTGTTTCATATTCGAGGAATATGTGTTTCTTGGACAGAGGAGAATGTTTAAGAGTAGCGCATGCGCATTAGGTAAGCGGCGCTGAATCGTCTGTGAAAAACTGTTTCTTTTTTATTTGTTTAATTTTTTTTATACATCGTTTAAGATTTATTATAGTATTTGAATAGAACATGTGCAACGATTAGATAATTCTTCAGACGATATAATTTTTGTGCATTGTGAGTTATAAAATGAATTGAGATGTAACGCTGTTAAGTAAACTTAGCGACAGAGTGTCGCTATGGTAAATGAGTATAATTAATTTTAAAGAGTGCATTTATTCTATTGTGGTTTATGCGCTATCGGTGCAATAGATTTAATTCAATAAGTTTAAATGAAATGCATGAAAAAATGCGTGCAATTTAATATTCCGTACAAGGAGGTCATGTGGTGTACACGTCAGCTTTTTTATTTGTAAAATTGAGTTTTGTAAAACTTTTGTCTAGCTTCAGTAGCCTCGGTACTGGGAAAATAATATTTTTTTTAATGGAAAAATCTTAGAGGGGGAGGAAGGAACTTTCTTGTTGCAAACACAAACCGCCGGAATACCCCCCCCCCTCGAAAAAAAGGGAAAGAAAACCAGGTTGAGGAGAAATGGTAATCCCCTTTGAAACAGCGGCAAATTTCTTGAATCACTGAAAACATCACCATCGTTGACCGAGAGCCGAAAAATATGCATTTTAATGCTTAGTCGCTACATAGCCAAGCTCATTATGAACCACAAAAATGTTCTTCAAGGTCGAACGGTGGAAATGCGGTCATCATTGGTCTGTGAACGCGTAGAGGAATGTTTTATGGAATGAGAAGGTGGATTACTCCGGTTTCACTTGCACAGTTTCGATTATATACGATTCTTTTCAATGTGTATTTACTTTTAAAGCAAAAAATGCAAAATTGATTAACATACAATAATAAAAAAAAAGTCAGGTAACAGAATGAGTATAAATATATATTGATATAGAGATATTGTTGAAAAAATAGTCGAATTTTCTGTTCGTTGTGGAGAGGAAAAAAACTAGAAAAACTAGTAGAAAAATCTTCGCGTAGTGCTGCAAAATTTATTCCATCTAATATGGAAAATGAAATATGAGAGAATTATTCAAGGATTATAAGAACTTAAACAAAGTCCATTAACTGAACAACAAATCGAGTTTTATTCCTATCAAACCACTGAGAGCTCCATCGTCAATTAGCACTATAGTTTTTAATTCTAAACAGATTTTTTTACAATGCTTCAATAAACCTATACATATTTGAGGCTCTCATTGAATTGATCTTTTTTCACTACTCGTTTTGTTGTCCGAACACAAATAGAAACGAAGAATACGTGTAATGCCGAAATAAAATTTTTTTAAAACCAAGGAAAAAGGTTGGACTAATTAAACTCGAAATAAATAATAATAAAACGCTGTACTAATTACAATGTAAAGCTCAAATTTTTCGATAAAATGTAAAGGCTAAATAAGGGCCAGGTTCATACATTTGGTGCGGCGGTTTGCAACTAGAAAGGCAGGTGCACAGCTGTATGTTATAGCACTTCCATTTACAAAATTTCAACGTTCTCGGGCTAGTTGTTTTTGATAAATGCGAGATGCATACATACATGCAGACGTAAAGACGTCACAAAAAAAATCTCTTCTGAATCCATTTTACAATTCGTTTTCGAAAAAAGAGTCCTTTATTCTTTTCGTACGTACAGATGTCATGCCAAAACATCGTTCAAATGAATTCGAGAGCTGTCAAAATGGATATTTTCTTTGAAAGTGGAAATACTCTAACGTTTGTGAAAATTGCAGCACCATAAAGGAATTACGCAAATTCAACCAAACTTACAAGAAATGTAAAGTGGAGTAAGGCATGCAAATGATTAGAATAACAAAGCGATTGCGCATGCGTGGAATGAGAAACGGATGCTTGTTTCATGTATGTAAA
Source organism: Stegodyphus mimosarum (assembly GCA_000611955.2). NCBI lineage: Eukaryota > Metazoa > Arthropoda > Arachnida > Araneae > Eresidae > Stegodyphus > Stegodyphus mimosarum. The sequence continues at coordinate 555,709 of KK113852.1, forward strand.
GGACTGTAAAGTTGCGTTGAAATCTTACATCTATTATCCAAACATTTAGAGCTCGTAAAGCTAATCTATACCCCTTAATTGCTCGAAACAATTTTTTATCGATTGATAATAAGTTATTCATTTATTAAATTCGTTCTACGTCTATTTTTTGTTATGCAAGTCCAGTTTGGTCATGTACTAAAAACACTAACAAGAAAAAAATTACAGACATGCTAAAATATGTTCTAAGGCAAATTGTAACCGCCCAGTAGTATATTCGTACTCCCACTATTACAAATTATAGTTCGACCGCCTCATCCGCGACCATGAGCGCGAACACGCATGCGCCATTCGGACCGAATTATTCTCAAAATAGGGTGGAAGGATGGGGACTTTCTTTCGCTCCGTTCTCTCTTTCCGCAGAAGAGAAGAATTTCACGTGACCTTTCACGTCGCAGCAAGTAATAACGCTCCTTTGGGACGAGTCTATATGTTTTGGCAGAATGCCAGCCAGGGTTGCGTTTGAGACGGTCGAACTATAGCCAAAAATTTTCACGAAAGACAAATATAAATTAATAATCGTGTTATAAAGATTTGCAACTATGACTATAATCATCTAGTTAATATGGATAGGCCTATGGCCCAGTTAAATGTTTATATTGTGTAACCTCTACTCTATCACCTTCTGTACTGTATTTGATGACGCTTTTATTGTTTTGTTATGCATTCTCTTTCATGCTTATGTATATATTTTTACTTCCTTGTACGAAGTATAAAAGAAGTTTTGTAATCGCAAAAAATTTCGGGTATCGTATTTCAACGAAAATATCTATTTTGACCGCTATCGAGTGCAATTTAACGATGTTTTTGAGTGACAATCGTACGTAAGAACAGAAAAAAGGTTTCTTTTTTCCCCAAAAAAATTATAAAACTGATTTAAAATGGATTCTGAAGAGATTTTTTTCGTGGCGTCTGTGCATACGTACGTATAGATGTATGAATCTCGTATAACTCAAAAACGAGTAGCTTCAAAACGTTGAAATTTTGTATATAGAACTGCTATAGCATGTAGATGTGCTCCTATTTTGGTTGCAATCGGCCGCACCAAAAGTATATAAATTTACGTAATATATATCCATTCTGTTACTCGGCTCAGTGAGCTCAGTTTTTTTTATGTTTATATGTTGGCAAATTGTCATTTTTTTTTTACTTTAAAATGATTGAATTATGTTGTTCTTATCTTCCGGTAATGGTTTTTATGCCTTTAGTAACTCTGCATCAATATTTGTAGAATTATCCACAATTAAAAGTTGTTCAAGTGCGGCTAAGCCTAATCATTTTTCTCGTGGCGTACATATTTTTGTTTACATTTGAAACTTAGAAGAATATTGGATTTGTTGCCAATCTAGAGAAACTAAGCTTCTCAACAACAAAGATAATGCCTTCTTTTATTATTGCGAATTAAAGCACCCTTAATCCATTCTGGAATTTATTCCAGGAAATAAGTCTTTAAGATTTATTTCGTAATTTTCAATATAGGTATTTCGAGTTTTTATGTATTTTTGCCTTGTCGCGAAGCGAGAACTTAATTAATTGAATGAGAAATACTAAATCATTCTGTGAAAAACTTTTTGTTGTTGTTGTTTGTTTGTTTGCTTAATTTCTTTTACACATCGTTTTAAATTTATTTAGTTGTATTAGTATTAGTATTTGTATTTGAATTAGTTGTATTAGTATTTGAATAGAAGATGTGGCAACGATTAGGTAATTCTCCAGATCATATACGTAACTTTTGTGCATTCTGATGAGTTATAAAATGAATGAGATGTAACGCTGCTAAGTGAAGCTAGCGCCAAAGTGTCGCTGTGGTAAAGAAATATAGTGAATTTTAAAGAAAGCATTTATTCTGTTGTGGTTTATGCACTATCGACGAAGCAGATTTAATTCAATCCAGTAAGTTTAAATGAAATGCAGAATGCGTATAATTTAATATTCCGTACAAAGAAGTCATGTGGTGTACATATCAGATTTTTTTCTCAGCGGATTCGAATTACCGGTGTTCACCTAACCTTGCCTTTTATCCATCACTCACCAGTTTGACAGCTTCTGGGCCCTCATTCATTTAATATGATTCATTTAACATGAATCATTTAATATGAATTTAAAAAGCTTATGAATTTTTAATTAGTATTCCCTCTTATGATTTAAGTACTTCTTTTAAATAATTATTATAAAAAAATCGAATCACTTTTAAGGTTAATTTCATGATAACACTCGAAACTTTCGAATGTTCTACAAGGAGTAGAGCCTTGTAGCTCAGGGACCTTGGTGTAGTAAACACCGTTCCACTTGGAGAAGTTGAAATCTGTTTATCGTCCTCTGTCTGCGTGAACGTTTAACTAGTGACCAGTATGCCTCGCCTACCAACAACTAACACGGTTCGAACGAGTCCGCATCGTCGGTATGCGACAGAGTGGAGTTTCGTATTGAGCAATCGCAGCCCGCACGCAGCGTAATGCCACAACAGTGATGTGTGTTTGGAAGAAATGGACAGAGGAGAACCAAACACGGTGAAATCCTGTCGGGTACTGTCTGTCTACGAGAAGAATAGCTCTCGCCACAGTGTCTGGCGGGTGGCGGTCGCTATAGCAACAGGTCTAGTATATTTCAAATAGTTGCGAATCAAGGGTCGCCAATTCATCTTTAAATGCGCCAAGATGGCAAACTGAAAAGTAAACCTTCGAGACACTCCTACGGAAAAGGGGTTAAGGTTCGTTTCTACGGCAACAGACAGCTGCAGATTAACTGGCGAGAGCTTTTTTTATGATAGATAGACTGTACACTCTGCCACGATGCACAGGCGCATGGGACGGGAGACTTCTCATCTACATGGCTGGGACGGATAGTACAGCGCCCTCTCGTGTGTTAGCATAACGTTTGAGCCTGGCTGCAGGTGTTACGTTGTCTAGCACCACCGTTCGCCGCCGTCTGCTGTAGCATGAACTGCGCGCAAGGGTTCCTCTACGTAGGATTCCCCTTCGTTAAATCACAGACGCCTCAGACCTCGATGGCATCATGGAATGAGGAGCTGTTGGGTACAATTGTGATCCCATCTAGTACATGTTGCGGACAACCTCCACAGTGGTAGCTACTAAAAGGGCGTCGTGGAGCCAGAGGTCCTCCCCATTCTTCGACGCATTCCAGACGCTGTATTTCAGCA
>KK113852.1:558937-576709 GCA_000611955.2 Stegodyphus mimosarum
CAGCAGGATAATGTCCGTACACATATTTCTCAGAATGCACAAGCTTCCTTTAAGGCACAATAGGTTCGCTTCTTCCATGGTCTGTTTATTGCCCGGATATGTCGCCCACTGAGCATGTCTGGTATGTCATGGGTCGGTGACTCAGTCTTACCACTGGTGGGACACACACTAAGAATGAACTCTGGCATCAAGTCGAAGCCTTACGGAATGCCATTCCCCAGGATTACATTGAGAACCTATATAATTCATTGCCACGAAGTGTACAGACTGTCACTGATCAGCGTGGCGGACACACAAAGTACTGATTTCTGACTCCCCCCCCCTTTGTGTGTGTGTGTGTCTTGTAAATTTGATCGTTTATTTGTACTACTATCAGTAATATGTGGAATAAATTTCATTTATTTCCGACAATTCCCTCATGGCGTTCCATTTTTCGCAAGCATTAGTATATTATGTAGTTCAGTGATTCTCAACCACTGTGCCGCGGCACTTTTGTATGCCACCAAATTCTTAAAGTGTGCCGCCAAATTTTAGAAAGGTATATAGTAATTATAATGGGTTTAATCCTAGTATACGGTACACACGAGAATTGGCGAAATTCGGGTTTTAAGACATTAATAAGTGCGCCAATTGTGGTATCCAAGCCGATTTGGGTGCTCTGGAGGACAGCGCAATTCGGAGCATTTTCGCGCATGTTCAGTATATAATTTAAATCGAGAAGTTCTGATTGTGCAGATGAGAGACTAGCTTACTTTTCAGACATTTTTGTTATTTTGAATAGCATAAATTCAAGTATGCAAGGGCCTAAAGAAAATATATTAAACTCAACAGATAAACTGGTGGAATTCCAAAAACAAGTATCTTTATGGAAGAATAAAGCTCGGAAAGGCAATTTGGAAAAGTTTCAGTCAGTCCCAAAAGATTTCAAAAAAATTGTTATTTACCATTTGACAACATTAGAGGAGAGAATTATTCGTTATTTCCCAAATTTAGATATAAAAAAAATGATGTGGTTCGTAATCCATTTGTGATAACGAATACTTCTGTGTATGAATAAACTTTGAATGCAGAAGGAGAACTAATTTCGTTTTCTAATAACCGAGATTTAATTTTAAAGTATTCGGAAGAATCAATTAATTCATTTTGGATTAACGTTAGATGCGATTATCCCACGATGGCCAAAAATGCTTTAAAAATATTATTACAATTTTCTACATCTTATTTGTGTGAAGTCGGATTTTCAGTGTTAACCAACATAAAAAACGAAAAGATAAAAAACGACTGTTAAATATAGATGACGATACCAGAGCAGCATTGTCATTTTTACCACCAAAATATAAATGCAATTATCAAAAAACATCCAGCTCAAATTTCTCATTAAAAGTATTCTTATTATTAACTTGTAATGAATCCCTTAATAAACGTATTGCTGTTTTTGTAGTACATATTGTTTAATTTTACATACAAAATTATTATCATAAATTATTTTACACAGTGTATTATAAGTAAGCAAGCAACTTTTAAACTTATCATCATTTTCTTTGTGTGCCGCCAAATATTGAGATCGTTAAAAGTGTGCCGCGGCAGAAAAAAGTTGAGAATCACTGATGCTGTTCATGAGGCTTTAAATTATCTTCGTTTCTTAGAACTATGCATTTGTTGCGTGCATACGGGTTCGTTATGTATTGAATGCACAAGTCTTTAAAAAGTTAGCAAAAATTTATTCTTTCCGCAAGAAATAAATCGAAACGCTGAAATAGTTCTTCAGAGATATTCTCACAGTATCACAATATCCCAAACGTTAAACAGAATTCACTTCAAAACGGATAAATTAATTCTATCTCACAGCGAAATCGCTACAATCAATAACAGCACTAAGTAAACAAACAGTAGTTTGCATTAAGCAGCTACAACTACAACTGAGATGGGGTGTTTCCATTCGGCTTTTATAAACTTTTTAATTATCACTAGAACAATCTCGACTTTTCTAGATTTTTCTGGATGGCAACAGTAATTACGAGATATTTATTTATTAAATATCAAATGCACGCGCTCTTTTATTTTTATTTTTTCGACGTAGCTTTCTCTTCAAAAAATCGTCTGCGTTGCACGGGAAAATAAAGCAATTTTAATTACAATTCTAAATAAATAGCCCAATAAATATGAAATCCGTAACACATCGTAAGATTTTATTGAATTACGAAGTACTAGATATTTAGGTGAGTTTTCGCAAATATGGGAAACAGTACATCAGTGCTAGTTCATGTTCTCTTTAAAACATTTTGCGCTAGTGTCTGGAGTAGATTCCAGTCTATATTATTGGTTTATCGATTTAGTGGTGGGAGTTTCCTGAGGACGCATTCAAGTCTGACTGCTCTTCACTTCTTCGGACTCTTTGTAATTGGAATACCAATAAAAATTAACACTGTTTGCTTTTTCGCCAGTTACGCTGTTGTATTGGTTAATGGTTTATTCAAGAGAAATAAATGTGTTACTGAGGAACACAATAATAATCTGAAATCTTATTGATTTGAAATATTTTGAAATTTAACGTTTTGTGTGTTACCTATTTGTGAAATATCATGTTCTTCGGGCTTAAACCATAAAATTCAATCCAAGAGCAATATCGCAAAATAATTTTAAATTGAGCATATCTTTAGAATTTTCGATACACACCCTACCGCGTTGGAGGCAATTTTTAGTCCAAAGGGGCTTTGTCCCTGAAGGACTATTGTTTTCGTTTTGCGATTTTGCTTCGGAAACAATTAATGTCCGCTCTCTTTTCAAACTGTTGCCACCAAATGTTGCAGTCCTGTATTATATTTAAAGAAATTAAATAATGAAGAATGTGCATAAATGTATGTATGTTTCTCGCATTGTGATAAAACGACGGTAGCTACAGCCATCGAATTTTGAATGACGTAATCCTGCAGCGAATATGGGCATCTGGAAGTCCAAATTTGAGTTTTGGAATTTCTTTTATTATCGATTTCATATTTTGTAAAACTTTAGCGAATTTTTGATAAACAAACTCAAGGATTTCAGAGCGAGCCATGGCAACGTTGTACAGAAAAAACATTTTTATCTCCAGCGCGTGAGACTGTCTATAGGGAATTCTAAAAATATGCTCAGTTTAAAATTATTTTGCGATATTGTTCTTGAACTGAATTTAATTGTTTAAGCGGGAAGAACATGATATTTAATAAATAAAGGTAACATACAAACTGTTTAAAAAATGCCCCTTTGGACGTAATTTAAAATCTGAAACATTTCGGTTTTTTTTTTAACAGTGTTGCTATTGCTTGCTTTGAAAACGTCGAGTTTGTTAAGCAAAAAATTTGTTAAAGTTTTACAAAATATGAAATAGATAATAAAACAAGTTACAAATTTGGGCTTTCAAATGTCCATATTCTGTGGAAAATTACGTGATTTGACATTGGATGGCTCTAGGTACCGTTGTTTTATCAAAATGCGAGAAACATATATACATTTATGCAGATTCTTCATTATTTAATTTCCTTAAATATAATACAGGGCTCTAATATTGGGTGGCAACAATTTGAAAAGTGAACCGATATTTATAGTAAACCTACGCAGAATGCCAAAATGAAATTAATATTCCTTCAGGGCAATTTGCCCCTTTGGACTAATAATCTGAAATTTTATTCGTGTTAATGAGATTTACATTGTAGGATCTACTTGTTTATCTGCTGTGTGAAAACTGGAAGAGTAGTGACTGCACCGAAAGAAGGGTTAAAAGTACCCTTTATTACACTCTTTAGAAATTTACCATGCGTCAACTCCACGCTAACAAACTACGCCTCTGCTTGGGCGGTAACTGAAACAGTAAGGACTAATCTCAAAATTTGAAGATATTAACAAGTGTAGTCCGACCGTCTCAAACGCAACCCTGGCTGGCATTCTGCCAAAACTATATAGACTTGCTTAAAAGGGGCGTTATTACTTGCTGGGATGTTAAAGGTCACGTGAAATTTTTCTCTTCTCCGGAAAGAGAGAACGGAGGAAAAGAAAGTCCCCATCCCTCCACCCTATTTTGGGAATAATTCGGTCCGCATGACGCATGCGCGTTTGCGCTCATGGTCGCGGATGAGGCAGTCGAACTATAGTAGTATTATGTTAAAGGGCTCAGACTATGCTGTTTCCTAAAAGAGCGTTGAAAATCTAGTGGCAGCCAAGTAATAGCTGTTACGCCACGTTTAACCAGCAATCATTGCTAAGCCGAAGCTCACGCTACACAAAGCATAGAGTTTGCCCAACATTCTGTAACTTTCCCTTCTAGGAACTTGGTATTTATACCTTTTCTCCTCAAGGTAGAATTTGAATTACTTCACACGCGCTACCAAATTGAAAATATTCTGGCATTGACAATTAGGGATATGAAGGCTTATGGGAAAGAATGTGAACTTAAATTTAACTGGTTATTAAAATTAAATACAAATCTTCCCTAAAGCATCAATTCTTCTTTGCTTTAATAAATTCCAATTCATTCTTATCGTTCTATTTATACCCACTGCAATACGTGAGCTTTCAGTCTTTTTTGTACTACCGTTGTTTGTTCTGCATTGTCTCTCCTCCCACTCTACTCTGCAGCTCCATTCTCTTCCTTGAAAAATTGCTTCATGTTAATTTTGGGCGTATACAGTTACATTTTCCCCAGACGCCCATACCGGCATCTGTGAGAACTGCAGCACTTTTGAGTTACGCTACCTTCTAAATCAAAGTTTATTTCGGAAATCTGTAATACAAGGCTTCTAAAAATAGTAATCTATCGAATTTGAAAGTGCTGTGTTTTTGAAATTGTTGCACCTGCAATAATTAATACCTGAAAACTAGACCGAAATTCACCTGTTACCCATTTTATGTAGGCCCAATGGTCACACAGCATGCATCTAAGTGTTATATTTGTAATTATGTAGGCCATTTGATTTCCCGTCGTTTGACTTCATCGTTTGAGGTTACGTTAGGAATTGCATTTCCGTATATATGTTACTGTTAAAGTATATAATGCAGTTATTTCATAGAATACCTAGGTATTCCATGAAATAACTGATCGTGTCCGTTAAAGCGTTATATATAATATGTTAATAATTTGACACTTTAACTAGTTATTCTATGAAATAACTAAGTATTCTATAAATTAACTAATGAGAGACAGTCAAAGTGTAAAATAAACAATTTATCTAAAATGAAATAACTAGGTATTCTATAAATAAACTAATGATGGACAATTAAAATGAAAAAGAAGCAATTTATCTAATTTATGCAGCGTATAAATGGTATTTATGGAAACGTACCGTAAAATCATTTGTTACAACAAGGATTACTAAAACGACACTTGGAATTACAAAGAACATTATTTCTAAAACAAAATCATTTTTTGCTGACACACCGGGTTTTACACGAACATTCCATATTCTTAAGCGAAACGTAAATGTACCTTGTACTAAAAAGCGAGATATATGATATAGATTATTTTACACTTTAAGGGGCTGCAGATCGTTATTCTATGAAATAACTAGTTAAACCATGAAATACAAGAGAGTTTTACGCTTTAACGGACACGATCGGTTATTTCATGGAAAAACTAGGTATTCTGTAAAATAACGGATTTCATACTTTAACGGTAACATATACACTTTTTGCCAGCGACACTAGCAGAACTTAGCGAAAGCATTGTTGCTGCTGTGATTATTGTTGCCATGAGGATTTGTACAAAAGATATGGACGGAATTCTACTGCTCTTGGATGTGTGTCGTACAATCAACGGCGTTTAAACGGGCTATATATAGTGTATGAAGGAAACTTTGGGTTTTCTGGCTCTTTCTTCGTTCAATTATTAATGTATAGTACTTTTAAAAGTACTGTATTTTGAAATCTGATGGATCTCTCAAATTTACCTGTACTTACCTTTTGCACGTAAATGTACACTGCGCAAAAAATGGGTGGGGGAGCAGTTCGATATCTCCCGTTCTACTGGACCGATTGACAAAATTCAAATTGCGTTTTCCATGTCTCCAAAGCGTGACTTAGGATATATATTAGAATTATATATAGCATTGTTCTAACATAGCTATTTTGACATAAAATTGGACTTTTCTTAAAATAACATACCATTTTTTTTTCCATATTCCGATTCTACGACCCAAATTATGCCTAAATAGAAAATTTTGTAATTTTTGGTGAGAAATTTTAAAATTTATCTTGGCGCATTTTTTCCGTTTGTGCCAAGAATAAGTCACTTGACGAACTTCTTAATTTATAGCAACCTATTTTCTTTTCTTCTTTGTACACGAGCGGGGAAAATGGTCATGGTTTATACTTTCAAATAGTTTTGACAAAGTGCAGTAAATCACATTTGGCGTTATTATCGCTTATAATATGCCAAATTTCAAATCGCTCCAATACGTAAATTCACGTATATGTTAGAAAATTTTGAATAAAAAACTCTAATTTTTTACAGGTATGCTTAGATATACATCTGCTTTAAAATAATGGTTAAAATTTTATAGAATATAATTCAAAAATTATTTTCGAAAAATTTATAAAATATATTTAAAAATGAAAATTTTAGAAATAAGTCATAAAAAATGTAAGAATTATATTTGGACTAAGCCTAAATTTCGAATTCTGAAAAAAAAAAGGAACCAAGTAAATTTAATAAAAATAAAATACATCAATAAATATGTATCAAAGTCAATTTAACTTGGTGAAGCTAAAATTTTGAGAGTTAATTTTTTAAAAACCACTTGTGCGATTTTTACGAAACATGGCAGTTTGGCATAATTCGATTCGTAGAATCGAAATGTGGAAAAAAATTGGCATGTCATTACAGAAAACGTCCGATTTGTGTCAAAATACCATGTTATATATAAATCTAATACATACCCTAAGTCGCGCTTTCAAGACGTGAAAAACGCAAGTTGAATTTCGTGAATTGACCCAGTAGAACGGGAGATATAGAACTGTCCCATTTTATTTTCGCAGTGTACAAGTAGTTAATTATTTTTTATGTAATTTTTATCTATTTCCTAAAATAGTATAAATGATGTATGAGCAATATAACTGCATCTGTGATTTAAGATGATTTTGGTCTCTAGATGTTGTTCGCATTAGTTACCAGTGAAGTTCATTTTCATTATTTATATATATTCTTCGTCAGAAATATTAACTATTTTCACAGGTGATCACCGTGAACGGTTTCTCTGTATTTGCTAAAATTGGTATTGTTATTTAGCATACCTTGCTACAGAATCGTTTGGATATTTATTTATTTGAATTTGTCTGTGATTTTAAAAAAACTTTAAGAAGAATTAAGAACTTTTATGAAGAATCGTTTGGACATCAATTTACGAAAAAACTGTCGTAGAATATCAAATGCAGCAATAAAATTACTTAGTTTTAAGCAATTAAAAGTCATATTAACTTCTATCCAATCTTATAATTTTATAGGTGGACAAATATATACCATTCACTAATGAATTTTTTTTCAACATTTCGCAAGTTATAATATATACTTACTCGCGGGCTGCCGTCAAAGCAGAATATGCAAATTCATGTACACCTGAGAAGAAAATGCATAGAAACAAATCAACATGAATGAAATCAGTTCATTCTTTCCAAGCAACAACCCATTCGTAAATAATTTTTTGTTGCCAAACCAGGAAACTAAAAGTTTTGATACATCAAGTTAATACATATAAGTTTGACGTCATGATTTTAAATTTAATATAATATAACCATATTTTCTCAATACCAATAAAAGAATTAATGTGATAATAACATATCGTACCAGTTATCTTAATCTGAAAAAAAAAGTTGCCAACAGCAGCTATTTATTTAAAATGCTGACATTAACGAAAAACTTTTCTACATACAATGACGTCACGTGCAATCACGTTCTTTCTTCGACGTCAGAAAAAGACCTTATATAATAATAATATGTATAATCAACTGCAATGCTATTTTTATTTCACAAATTTTACTATATGCAATGCTATTTTTATATATGCAATGCTATTTACAACTATATGCAATGCTATTTTTATTTCACAAATTTTTGATTAACGAACTCTACGATTTGAAAGTGAGTAGTGGCAACACTTTTCGAAATAAAGCATTTTTATCTCCAGTGTGCGAGACTGTTGCCACTCAGAAAAATGAGTGCGAAAATTAGCGTTTTCAGAGTTTTTAATCAATATCTTGGCTGATTAATGTCGTACGAAGATGAGAATTATCAAAATAGCTCTCTCGAAATTCAACTCCCCGCCGTTCCGGAGGAGATGATATTGCAAACAGGCGCGCGCATCTTTTAATAGTTAAGATATCGGTCAAAAACTAAGTTAGAAACTCTTTTTGTTTTAATACATTATTTACTACCATGTTTCTCTCCCTGTAGCTATTTTTCCCTAATTTTTTCAGCACATGTTTTGCCAGTTTCTAATATATGGTTATCAGGACTCGTATTTCTTTTTATTTATTTGGGGAACATAACGTGTTCTGACTGGAGAGTGAGTTGACTGCAAACTATGTCATATGGAGTAGTAAAGACGAAAGATGAGAAGGGTTAAAATTACCCTTTATTTTTTCCTTGTTTCACAAACGCTCCCGCACTCCGGGATACAAAGAACACCTACTTGTGGACTAAACGTAAAAATATAAGACTACTAACTAAATAAAATTTAAATAAGAGCTAACTTTTAATATTTGACACAGAAGACTAACACTAAGACTGGCTTTTTAAATTACTACGTCTGTAGTACTCAAACTGCGAAAAACTACAATACGTCTTTAGCTTTCAAGCGGATAAACTCTCTGGCTTTAAAGGCGGACCATAACTGATGGCAAACTCGCATGAAGACTCGTGGCAAGATGTTTCACTTTCTCTCCTTCTACTACCTTCTACCACGCTCTTGGCAGAAAGCTACAATTACACTTAGCGTTAGCAAGTACAATTTGCATAAACATATTCACGCGTTAATTCTGGCCGGAAGTGGAAAATAAAAGATAATAGTAAAGTTTTGAAATAAAATAAACGTTGGTCAAACTTAAGATCTTTACATGGTAATGTAAAATGTATGCACAAACTGCAATGTATTTTATGTAAGTAAAAACTGATAAATCTGAATTAAAGTAATTCAAACACATAAATACTTTGAAATACATAATGCGTATCAGCATTAATTATCAGCATTACTTTAAATACATAATGTCTATCAGCATACTAGTCTTTACGTTTGCTTTTTAATGTGCTTTGTTTATAATTTAACTCTTTCACAGCGAGGGCGCTTGAAACGCTCGTGCATCCAGACATCGGCAAATCGCCCGAACACCAGCGCCCTTTTTGTACTTATGCTTTCTCCCATCACGTTGGTACATGACTCGTTGGTTTCGGGAGTTATTAAATAATATGTCAATCATTCTTTTAAAGGGATTAAAAGTAGTTCTCTTATTTTACTGCAGCTTCCCTCTCCTTTGTTTAGCGTCAACGTTCAGCTACTGATGCTCCCAGCTGCAATCGTGTCCTAAAGGGAAACTGCACACAGAAGGTGAAACCGCATAAAGATCCTCAAAAGAGAAGTTATTACTTTACTTAAGTAGATTATTGTTAACGCTGTAGTGCTGTACTTGGCAGGGGAATTCTAAATCCATTCGAAGAAAATTTTATATATACGGGCGTTTCAGATGTTTGAGAGAAACAGATTTTGGCCTCTACCGATACAAAAGAGTTGAGCCTTTTCTTCAGAAATAATATAAAGCATGCAATTTTCTCCTCCCGGACATCAAGCATTAATATTAGAGAGGAAACTCGGGTTGAATGCGCGTGTAAATGGGGTATTCAATGTAATATCACCCCGTTTAGTTCCAATTTATTCGAGATCTTAAAATTCGATTTAAACCTTTGAGATAAGTATCACTTATTAAAATTGTGCTGAAAGGATGTAACCAAAATAAACAATATTTGCTTATTGTGTGCGACGGTGATTAGCATGTGTTACACATAGCTGCTTATCATCTTAATGCAATTCAGACTTTGATTATTTTCTACGCGAATGCAGTCGCAACAACCCACGGACATTCTTTAAAAGCATTTTATCTAATCGAATATTCCCAAGGTCGTAAAAAGCCAATGAATCAGATCCAATATGTTAAAGCTCTTCAGAGCATTTGCGTAAGCTCTTCCTAAAATAATTTCCTCAAAATTTTTCTGTTAAAGAATGTTTTGCAACGTTGAGAATTATAAACAAGTACAAGGAATGTATGTTAATCAGGAAGCCTGTTTTTTAGGAAAAAGATAAGCGCTAATAAGGCGACGGCGCCTGACATTTTGACGTAACAAAAAATCGTTTGTTAGATGTTTGTTGTTTCAGAGTTGAGAATCGTAAACATCTGTCTGGTGTATGTTTGGTTCTGTTTACTTCCTGTATCTGATTAAATTTTGGAATTACAGATTTTTGAAAATATCCTTAAATTTATTATTGGATTGGCATTCTTTAGCCCAAAAGGAAGTTAGTCCCGAACGGGATATTGGTTTCAAAACGGCATTTTTCGTTGAAATATTAAATTTATCAGTTTACAGATTGTTGCTAGCGAATATTATCGCCCCATGTATTATATTTAAAGAAATTAAATAATGAAGAATATGCATGAATGTATGTATGTATGTTTCTCGCACTGTGAAAAAACAACGGTACCTATAGTCATCAAATTTTGAATAACATAGTCTTCCACCCGAACATGGGCAATGATGCGAATTTGTTTTATTATATGCTTCATATTTTGTAAATGTTTAACAAATTTTTTATTAGCAAACTCAACGGTTTCAAAGCGAGCAGTGGCAACATTGTATGGAATAAAATAAATTATATCCAGCGCGCGAGTCCATCTGTCGAAAGTTCTAAAGATATGCTGTTTTTAAACATTTTGTGATTTTGCTGTTGAAGCGAATTTTATGTGGCATATATATGATTATTAAGTATCAGAATAACCATAATAATATTTAATAAATAAAGTAAACAAATAATACACAAATAATACGTTAATAATAAAATGTCAAAAAAAAGGGGTGGAAAGGAGGTTTTGTAAAGTCATCTTAGTTAAAAAATTGAACACTGATATGATGAACTGAGAAAAGGTCGAAAAAAGCAGAAAGATATATACCAAACACTTCACGCTGCATCCGGAATTCTAAGCATATACACCGATGCTGCTTTTAAAAATTTTTGTAATTTTGCTGTTGAATTGTATCTGGCGTAAGTGCGAAGAAAATGATGCTTAATAATAAAGCTAAAAAGACAAAAAGAAATGGAGAGCAACAGCAGACTGGTAGACAGCGAGCTTAGCGAAAGCGTAAAAAATCTTAACAAACCCCTTTTGGCGACCGTTAAATTCTGAAACCTTTCAATTTTTTTAAATATATATACGTTTAATATTGTTGCGTGCGTACGGGTTCGTTATGGATTGAATGCACACGTCGATAAAAAGTTACTAAAATTTATTCTTTTCACAAGAAATAAAACAAAATACTGAAATATTTCCTCCGAGATATTCGTACAATATCACAATATCTCAAACGTTAAACAGAACTCAATTCAAAACAGAGGAATTAATTCAATCTCACAGCGACTTCGCTACGATCAATAGCAGCATTAAGTAAACAAACCGTTCGCTTAAAACAGCTACAACTGAGTTGAGGTGTTTAAATTCGGCTAATATAAGCTTTTTAATTATTCACTAGAATATTCTGGTAAAATATCTGGATTTTCCTCGATGGCAACAGCAATTACGAGATATTTATTTATTAAATATTAAATGGACGCGCTGTTGTATTTTTACTTTTCCGGCGTAGCTAAATCGTCTGCGTTGCACGGGAAAATAAAACAATTTTAATTACAATTATAAATAAATAGCTAAATAAATACAAAATCCTTAACAATATTAAGCGTTCTGATCACTCAGGTTAAATTATATTTGAAGTTGAAAAATTCTACGAGCTATTCTATTAAAAGAAAGAACTTTTTCCAGTTTGTATATTTAATGAAGATCGAACATAAAACCAAAGCTGTATGTAAATAAAGCGTCGGCACTTCAATGGGAGAAACTGGGCTTCGAAACGACCGCAGCGCTCGTAGCGGTGGCGATGTGGAAACACAATCAGTAAAACTGCGCATGCTCCTTTTCTTTTCAGTCACTGGTTGTTTTGATTTGGTTGTTTGTTTGATTCTACCGAAATCTTGTTAGCTTCTAGCGTGCTTTGGTTGTGTTATTTATAACTTATTAATTTTGTACTTTTTAATTACAAAAGGCTCTTTCCAGAACGAATTTTGTTTTTTAATTTTCTGTAATGGCGTATCGATACTGCGGATTAAGGATTGCTAGAGTAAGATTTCGTCGAAATCTGATGGAATACATTTCTACACGTTTCCTTGAGACGATGCGTACTTAAGGAAGTATAAAGAAGAGTTTTAGAATATGTATTTTTGAAATTAAAGGTAAAAAAATCTGATAATTAAAAGAATTATTCCCCTATATTTTATAATAACGCAGGTACAAGTTTTAAATAATATTTTAAAAAATCTTTTTTATTATTCCCTTTCAGAAATATTCAGAGAAAGTTATGTACTATTTAATGTATTTCACTATTAAAATAAAAAGAGCGCTAATTTGAAATGGACCGAATTGAGCATTAATTACAAATTGACTTAGATTTTTTTCATTTAAAAGATGCCTCAGAAGCTAAAAAAATCATGTCATATTTGAGAAAGTATTTTAGGTAGAAGCTCTGTAAGTGGAGAAGAAATAATGCATAATTTTAATGTTAATAACAATAAACTTTGCTTAAAAATGTATTCTTTTCGTATACTTAGGACTCTGAAATACTGTACAAATAGAAAATATATACATTTATATATATAATTACGACGCAATTGCAAAATATTTACATCCAATCGTGTCAAAACTCATTGCGGCCTCGCCCATCTTACTTCCAACCTCCATGACGTCACTGCAGGGGAGTGGAGGAGGGGAAGAGATTTAGTTTACATCGCCACCACTGCAGTGGATTGGCGCTGCAATTTGGCGTCATGTTATAGTATGGGTGTGCCGACGCTTTACTTACATACAGCTTTGCATAAAACTATGCGCTTGAGTAATTTTAAGTTGCGACTAATAACTAAAGACCACAGAGAGGTTTCAATCATTTCGAAATAATTATCCCCGGTGATTGATTGAACCAGTGCATGTAAATCATTGCACGCAAATAATCGGTTGGAAATCCTGTGCTATTAAAACATTTATCGATTGTTAACGTGACATGCACATTATCAGTGAAAAGTAAAATTGATTGTAATTCCTTTCAAAGTCATCTTATGTCATCAGTAGATAAAAAGTATCCTATTTTGTAAAAAACAATAGCTGTACCCATGCTATCTAATCTTATTCTGTGGCATTTAGGAATTTTTATATGTATGGGTTATTATTATATTTAAATTGTGTCAGTTATAAAAGCGATGAATAAAAGGTCTGTTATGTTTGTTTTTGCTAATTCCATGTACTGGTTAAGGAGAGTCTCTTTGGTAATCAAGGATGTGCGTCAGAGGTGGGCCAAACGTTTTCCATAAGCCTTTAATTCCAGTACAGTGTTTGGTATTCTTTGCATAAACGTATAAGGTATATTCTCCTTTTTCCCAGCATACCTTTGTGGTGCAACGGTAGCATACTTGGCGCGTACTCGAGAGATCCAGGTTTGAGGCCTGACCAAGACATTGCACATTTTCTCCATTTCATGGATTAAAAATAACCTTGTGGAGACATTAGGTTGTTTCGAAGCAGGAGACGTGAATAATGTGCAATGCTTTCGCCGGGATTCGAACCTCCGACCTCTCGAATACGCGCCGAGTGTGCTGACCATTATACCACGAAGGCGGGCTAAGAAGGCGGGAAAAATACCTTATATATTCCCCCTTTTAAAGGGTGACTGGGGATTAGGGGACCCAATTGCCAAATCCTGGTGGTGGAGAATCATCATCCAGCACCTTTTTGAGTTTGGGCGCCACTATACAGTTCCTCCCTTTTATTCTGTTAGATGAAGTGTCGAGGAATCCAGAGAACTATTAAAGAGAATTTTTGCTTACTTCAAAGGACAAAGATCGTAAACTCAAGAAGGGTTAATTACCCTTTATTCACTCACAATAAGATTAACATTCGGCCCCTTTCTTTGGGCTTACAGCGAAGCCTCCACTTGGGCTTAAACTTAAGTTAGAAATAACTAATGACTAACTAAGAGATTTAGCCGAAGGTAACACAGTTCTAAAGTAGTTGGGCCCTAATCTTAAACTACCCGGCGAACTACCAAAGGGCACGTAATAATCCGAACGTAACAGCAGCTTAGAGAGAATTAGCCCAAAGGCAAACGAAAGGTTATTCAGGATTCCTAATTATCTTTCCCGAAGTCAGTTTGAACTTTCCTTTAACAGTATCTGTTCCTCATTTGCATTCAGCGTGTTTCTAAAAACGCATTATGATAGGGAGTTGTAAGTTGAAACGAGATAAGATAGGAAATGTGAATTAAATTAAAATAACTGTTATAAAATTAAAAT
Source organism: Stegodyphus mimosarum (assembly GCA_000611955.2). NCBI lineage: Eukaryota > Metazoa > Arthropoda > Arachnida > Araneae > Eresidae > Stegodyphus > Stegodyphus mimosarum. Next base: position 573,553 of record KK113852.1, read on the forward strand.
ATACTTTATAACCTAATGACTCTTCAGTGGCTCCCGAACTAAAAGGTGGTGGATAATAATTCGTCACCTCCAGGATTAAGCGACTGGGTCCTGTAATCCCCAGTCGCTCTTTAAAGGAGGGAGTATATAAGGTTCGTTAGTTAGTTCTAAGCACTGGCCCCCCAGCCCACCTAGCAGGCGATGTTTGTCATATGGCTATGAGGGGACAGACCAATCCAAAAATAAGGCACAAAAAGCAATAATCAAAATGCTTATGGCTCCCTGTACAAAACAGCCATTGATAACATCTTCAAACAACGGAACTCCACCTTTCTCTCTACTTCCAACATGCCTCTGCGGTGTAACGGCAGCACACTCAATGCGTATTCGAGAGGTCCAGGTTCGAGTCCCGGCGAGGGCACAGCACATGTTTCACATCTCCTGAATCAAAAATAATCTATTGAATTTACAAACTAAGTCTAAATTTTAACAGACTTTAACCGGAATTATCGCTAAATTATCTGAAAAGAACTGCAAAATCTTAACAACGTTCAAAAACAAACTTTTTTTTTTTTATTAAATCAGAACATGAACGTAAACGTACCTCTCGTGCTTGGCAGGATCAGCCTCCATTCGTGTTGATGTAACTTAAAGATAGCAATGAAATTCAAAAATTGAAACTAAGCCTAGTAATCAAAAGATTACATAATTTAATGTAATTAAACTGGCTCAGAACTTTAACCGGCGTGACAATTTAAACATCGGCAGCACTAACGCATAGTCGAATAAATACAATCTTATCAGAGCTAGCGAAACCTAGTAACATGGCCTCGAGAGGCAGGAACATGCTCTTTCTTTTAGTCCGAAAACGTTAGCTTAAATACTCTGAAACTAATTTGCATTCTGGTAGGGAAATGGAAAGGAGAAGTGACAGTAAAGATCTAAACCATAAAATAACTAGTTATGCGAAATAATAATAATCTTATACCATCGATACCACACACACATATTTTCGAAATGGTACTATCTCCTAAGAATGTGAAACCATTAAAAATCTGTATTCCTTAAATAACGACTGATATTAAAAACTTTTCTTATTACTGTGTATGTTTTTATCTTCTATCGGTAAAGTTCCCTAATGTTTTAATGATATACACTGCGGAGGGAGAAAGCAGTTCTATATCTCCCGTTCTATTGCGCCGATTGACGAAATTCAACTTGCGTTTCCCATGTGACGAAAGCCCGACTTAGGATATGTATTAGATTTATATATAGCATTGTTCTAATATAGGTATTTTGACACAAACTGGGACTTTTTTTGAAATGACATGCAAATTCTTTTCCATGCTTCGATTCTACAACTCAAATGATGCCAAACTGCCAAGTTTTGTAAAAATCGTACGTACGAATAGTTTTTAAAAAATTAGCTCTCAAAATTTTAGCTCCTCAATGTTAATTCAGTTTGGTATGTATTTATTAATATCTCTTTTTTTATTAAATTTATTTGATTCTTCCTTTCACATTACAAAATTCCGAATAAAATTTTTTTATAATTTATTTTTAAAATTTGTATTTTTAAATAATTTTTATAACTTTTTGCAAAACATTTTGAATTATAACCTATAAAAGTTTTGCTATCATCTTAAAGTAGGTGTATTTCTAAGCAACCCTGCAAAAAATTAGAGTTTTTTATTCAAAATTTTCTAAGATATACGTGAATTTACGCGAGTTTTGAAATTTGGCTTATTTATTTTAAGCGATAATAACGAAAATGTGATTTACGCACTGTCTTAAAATTATTTGAAAGTATGAACGATGACTGTGTTCCCGCTCCTGGTCAATGGGAAAACGGAAAGGAAAGAAAAACTGGTTGCTGTAAATTAAGAAATTTGCCAAGTGAATTATTCTTGTTTCAAACTGGGGTGAAAAAAAATGCGCCAAGATAAATTTTAAAATTTCTCCATAAATTTCTCACCAAAAATTACAAAATTTAATATCTAGGCATAATTTAAGTCGTAGGATCGAAATATGGAAAGAAACGTTGGTTATTTCCGAATGGTTATGGTTATGTTTATTTCAGAAAAAGTCCGATATTGTGACAAAATATCTATGTTACAACAATACTATATATAAATGTAATATATATCTTTAAGTCGCGCTTTCGAAATATGGAAAACGCAGTTTGAATTTCGTCAATCGGCCTAGTAAAACGGGAGCTATAGAACTGTCTTTTTTTTTTCCTCTTCTTCTTCTTCTTCCCCGCAGTATTCAAAATTTCCTGTTGTAATCACGCATAGCTTATTATTTATTGTAGTAAAAAGAGAAATCTTGGAATTCGAAATTCGTTCACTTGGCAATACAATCACATTTCGAAGCTGCTGGAAACTTTGAAATTATCCTTCTCATAATATGTTGGACTTGCGTGGAAACTTCTGTCAATTCCTTCTTTGTCTATATCTTATAAAACAACGGTGATGCAGACTGGGGTTTAATAAATCCTAGATTTAAATGAACATCCATTTATTTCGATACTAGCCGCTGCGCGGCCAGCCTTTATCTGGCTTTTAAGTGTACCGGAAAAATACCTAAAGAGCATTAAATTGCCAAACATTAAAATTAAATGCCAAACATTAAATTTGAAAACTGCACAGAATTTTACTCTGCAGAACAATTTTATCGAAAAAGAAACAACAACAACGGAAAACAAATTCATTTAAAAATGCATTACACATAAAAAGCATACAATCAAATAAGCAATATCCCTTAATACAAATATTACTTATCCTAATAAATAAATTAACCAACTTCCCGCTGCCTTCTCTAGGCAAACGGCCAGTATCCAAGAGAAACATTAAATTAAAAAAATGCAAAAATTTCATGCAAAACTTTTTTATAATTAAAATTATATATAATTAAAACATAATATCACAATGAAATGAGCAATATCCCTTGATACAAATGTTAATTATCCTAATAAAGTAATTAAACAATTTACCGTTGCAAAAAGAAACAACTTTTTAATTTCTTAAACTTTTCAGTCTCTTAAAAACAGTAACATAAGAAATACGATGAAAAATTGTTGCCAAACCGAAATTTTTAAAAGAATGAAACTATTCAAAATGATGCAATTTCATCAAAAATCTATCAACAAAAATAAGAAAGGAAAATTGTTGCCAAA
>KK113852.1:578033-588122 GCA_000611955.2 Stegodyphus mimosarum
CCTCAGGATGATGGCATCTTCCAGCAGGACAATGCGAGGTGCCATACAGCTGCCAGTGTACGTGCGTGGTTCGAAGAGCACCAGGATGAGTTTACCGTCCTCCCCTGGCCAGCAAACTCACCTGACTTAAACCCAATCGAGCATCTGTGCGACCATCTCGATCGAGTTGTTCGCGCCATGGATCCTCAACCGCGTAATCTAGCGCAGCTGGCCACGGCATTAGAGTCGGCATGGCTCAACATCCCAGAGAACACCTTCAGGGACCTATGTGACTCTCTTCCTGCACGTCTCGCAGCAGTCCGCTCTGCGAAAGGTGGTTATTCTGGCTTTTGACAGATGGTCACATTAATGTGACTGGACTGTGTATATGTAGAGATTCGTTTTCAATATGTCATTATTCTCGTGCTACTTTCATTGTCGAAATATCACTAATCTGCTTTTCCATACAGACTGCAATAAAAAAAGGCTAAGACTTCTACAATTTATATATATAGAATTATGCTTATATTTATTCTAACTTCTCACTGAAAATTTCCACAAGAAATCCAGGATACTTTAATCATTTTGTACAGGAAATTGCATGTTGCTTAAAACGCGTCAAAGTCGTGTGAAATGACAGAAATGTTACTAGAAGCCCATTGGTCCATTCTAGAAGCCACTCCCTCGATGGCGATGCAAATGTGCACTTAAGAAATACGCTTCCCGTAGTCATAATACTGTCGTCACACGATGCGACGAAATGTGTGGCCATATTTCTGACTCCCTTCGAGTAATATCTGAAAGATAGGTAACAAGAACATACTGGAAAATCTATTTCGAGCCTTGAAGATTCATGGTATTGCAAAATTTATCTGTAACTTCCGCATGTCAGAGGGTGTAGGTCACTTTTGGTTATGTCTGGCCACAATGTTCGCCGAAGCGATAAGACTGAAAAGCATCCCAGTGTATGCATTCGATTCTACCTAAATGCATGACTGCTTTGGGGAAAATTATGTTTTCTTTTTTTTTTTTTTTTTCTTCTGAATTGCTTTTTTTTGGACATTACTCATTACGCTTTCCATACCAATTTTACTTCTTGTATCTTTTATAGTGTACTATATAATTAATCCTATGTAAAGATTAATTATATAGTATTATTTTTCAATTATTTCTGCTCTACATTTGATTATAGTACACCTTCGACATTCTGTCCGGCATTTAATAGAAGCTTTTTGACTCAGAAATGAGTCAGAAATGGGAAGCTGTATGGCAAATGGTATGGCGGTAAGTTTTTATTAAGGGACTTGGTACCTTTTGAATGGTTTATTTATTTATTTATTTATTTATTTAAGAACTTTCATCTATTTCTTACGAATATTATTAAATGGTTTTGTAAAACAAAATAATTTTAAGCTGGAAAAAATTGATGTCCGTAATTGTTTTAATTGAAATTTTTTGAAGAAAAATTAAAAAATTAAATTGTTATTCATCTCCTACAGTTTTCAAGGTTTTTTCTACAGATTTTTTTATTGTATTTATTAGAATGTTCTTAATAACATTAAGGATCGATTTTGCAAATAATGAATTAGTTTCTGAGGGGAGAAAAAAAAAATAAAAGCACATTCTTGCGTAAAAACTTAGAAAAAAGAATAATCGCAATACATTTTCACTTCCAATAATTTTTCTTTTCAGTATTTTGCAAAACACGTCCTTATTTCTTTTAAGTATATAATTTTAAACAAGCAGTAAAAATATTAAATAATTTAGTCCATATCTGTATACGTTTTAGGACTTTAAGTAAAAGGATTTATTTAAAAAAATTGCAAACTGACCAAAGGCTGTTTAAAGACTTTAAACTGGCCCGAGCGGTTAAAGCCTCTGGAAACTGATAGCTCGGTGCGAGGTTCGAGTCCCGGCGAACGGACAGGCTGCATGAGCGTTTTTATCGTTTTCCGCATGTGTGACGTGGATGCTAGGCAGTTTCCCTTAAAAAGACCTCCATGGACAATCATTCCCTTTCCGTGTAGTGCTTAAGGACGGTGCACGTAATAATAATAATAAAAAAAAAAAAATCTGGAAGATTTCAGATTTTAAATTACGTCTAGAGGGGCGGTTTTTTAACATTTTTTGTGTTACCCTTATTTATTAACTATCATGTTCTTTGCACTTAAACCATCAAATTCAATTCAAGAGCATATCGCAAAATAATTTTAAAATGAGCATATGTTTAGAATATCCGATACACAGTCTCCCGCGCTGGAGATAAAAATGTTTTTTCTGTACAACATTGCCATTGCTCGCTTTGAAATCTTGAGTTTGTTAATCAAAAATTCGTTGACGTTTTACAAAATATGAAATCGATAATAAAACAAATTCCAAATTTGGAATGGAAAAGTTCAGTATTCAAAATTGGATAGCGCTATGTACCGTTGTTTTATCACAATGCAAGAAATATATATGCATTTATGCAGATTCTTCATTATTTTATTTCTTTAAATATAATACAGGACGATAATATTGGGTGGCAACAATTTGAAAAGTGAAACAACGCTTTCAGTGAATCCATGCAAAATGCCAAAACGAAATTGATAGTTCTTCTTGGAAAATTGCCCCTTAGAACTAAATAAATAAATAAGTAAATAAATAAAACCTGAAATCTTTTTTCCCCGTACAGTGTTACCATTGCTCGCTTTGAAATCTTTAGTTTGTTAATCAAAAATTCGTTGAAATGTTACAAAATGCGAAATCGATAATAAAATAGATTTTAAATTTCAAATTAGGGCTTCCACGTGCCCATATTCTCTGGAAGATTACATTAATCAAATTTTGATGGCTCTAGGTACCCTCTTTTATCACAATGCGAGAAACATACATGCATTCATGCAGATTTTTCATTATTTAATTTCTTTAAATATAATAAAGGGTTCTAATATTTGGTGGCAACAATTTGAAAAGCGATTCGTCGTTTATACTTTTCAACGCAAAATGCCAAAACGAGATTAATAGTCCTTCAGGACATATTGCCTCTTTGGACTTCAAAAAAAATATGCTGTTAAAAACAATGCAATGTTTTGCCCCAATTTTTTGCTTAAAACAGGATATGAAATACAAGAATAAATAAATAAATATAAAAAAGAATGTAAAGTGTTTAAGTGGTCATTAAATCATTTCAAATTTCTTAAAATTTTTATTACGGAATTTCGCTACATATGTATCTAAAATAAAACCTGTCTATTCTATCGGTTAATATAAACATAAATTACAAACTTTAAGTTAAAACCTTATCTGGCCAGAAACGTTGCCAAAAAAAATTAAATAAATAAAATTAAAATCCTAGTAGAATTTTTCTTTACCTGGTTTTTGTTTTGTAAAAACACATTCAAAACGATTTTAATACTTGAATTAATTATATTGTATTCTCTAAAACATTTATAATCAATTTCAAAATATATATTATCTGTTTTAAAATATTCTTAATCAATAAATTTGGCGTTTTATTATTATTATTATTATTATTTTCAAAAAGCAAAACTTGAAATTTGCGCAGACATGAAACATTTGATTCAAAACAGCTCAGTAGCATATGCTATTTCTTCTCTGGTTTTAGCCATTTGATCTCGAATGTAAATCGCATTTTAAATTAATTTAGGAATATTTTTACTAATTAAAGAGTTTAATATTTGTTCCAGCACGATTTTCAGTAATGTTACGGTCAGCAACTGGATCACTTTCATTTCGCCATCTCTGTTTGTTCTTGTCTTGTCAGGAAAAAGTATCTTCTGAATGCATTTTAAATCAGATTTATAATTCCGTTGGGGAAAAGGTGTCTTTTGGTCTGGCCTTACGTACAGATGTCACGAAAAAACAATGTTAATTTGCATTCGATTGCGGTCGAAATGGATATTTTCGTTGAAATATGATACCCAGAATTTTTCGTGATTACAATACTTCCTTTATTTGGTACAAGGAAGTAAGAATTCAGATGCAATGCTAAATTTAACTCCACTTTGATGCATTTGACTAGAAGCTGAAGGACTAGAGTGAAATTTTATTATTATTATTATTCTCTGAAATGGAGAACAATTTTTACTATTTCTTATTACCTTTTTCTGAGTTTTCATTTTGTGTAATGCTCCATTATTAAAACTATGGTTGACATAATTTTTAAAACATTAAAAAGATATTTGTTGTTGTTACTAATGTTCACTTGTCTGATCTATAGTCAGCCGAAGCCCACGAAATTTCTTATAGCAAGGAGCGCATGTTTAAGTCTGTCGTTGGCAACAGCCTTGCGCACCTTACAGGTGACAGTGAAATTTAGCTCAGTTCCGCTCCGAATTTTGGTGGAGAGCATCCCGGAGGGTGGGCGGGTCCGAGGGTCTCTCACCCCTCTTCCTCTACCCTCAACCTCTCGAGAGGACGTTCGGCTCTCCGCATATTTAGAGTACCTCCATGCCTCACGAACACTGTACATTTACAAACATACATGCCTTCTCCGGGATTCGAATCCGGGACCTTCGGCTCGGCAGTCAACGACGCGGTTGGGCGGCTAAAAAGGCATTTAAATCATTTAAAAAAAAAAAAACTGAAGTATTTCAGATTTTAAATTACGTCCAAAGCGGCTTTTCTTTTTAACGTTTTATGTGTTACCTTTATTTATTAAATATCATGTTCTTCGCACTTAAACCATAAAATTCATTTGAACGGCAATATCGCAAAATAATTTTAAAATGAGCATATCTTTAGAATTTCCGATACACAGTTCCGCCCGCTGGAGATGATTTTTTTTTTTTAAACCTGTAGAGTGTTGCCATTGCTCGCTAAAATCGTTGAGTTTGTCAAAAATCAAAAATTCCTTAAAGTTTTACGAAATCGATATAAAACAAATTCCAAATTTGGGCTTCCAGATGCCCATATTCAGGTGGAAACGTACGTTATTCAAAATTGGATGGCTCTGGGTACCGTTGTTTTATCACATGTGGAGAAATATACATGCATTCATGCAAATTCTTTATGGGCTATAATATCTGGTGGCAACAATCTGAAAAGTGAATCGGACATTTATAGTGAATCAACGCAAAATGCCAAAACGAAAACAATAGTACTTCAGCCACAAAAGCGCTTTGCACTAATAACAGTGACAATTCTGGTGGAAGCTTTTTCCAGCAATTTGTTAAGGCATGGAAAATAAGTACTGAACTTAACAAACACTTACTTTTTGATGTATAAAATTCTTGCAGTATATTTTTTGTTTTTAAATTGGAAAAAATTAAGAAATGAATATATATATATATATATAAATATTGTTTCAAAAGAATATAGTAAAGTTAAATTAAATTTAATTAATTCTCTTGCGACACAATTTTTACACATTTTTACATTACTACACAGTTAGATTTAAAAAATTTTTTAGCTACAGAACACACTTTTTACATTACATATAGTTTGCAGAATAATTATAAATAGTTTTTTTTAATGGTTCTTACATACAGCAGCTTATCTCTCAACTTTACCTTTTACTAGCGCCCTCTTTTATAAACAGAAGAAACACTACTTTACATCACTTAATTTGACATGCAGCTCCTTGTCCACACTCCAATAGAAATATGGTAAATTAATTAATTTAATTTAGAACTTACTTTTTACTTGCCTTTATTATATTATTTTAGTATTATTTAATTAAGTTTCTAGTTTATTTTTTGTATCTTAATAGTATCTGTTTCTTTTTTGTTTATATGCATATTCGTGTCGGGGAAGTTTTTTGTGGGCAAGAGTTTCTAAATTAAATTGGTTTTCTAAAAATTGTTTTTATAAAGGGTATTTTTTTTGTATTGGCTTTGATTTGTTCTTTTCTAAAAGTTCCACTCGTTTGAATTGCTTTTGGTAGGTCGCATGATTTGGTTTTACTTTTAGTTTTGAATTTTACACTTGCCTACATAATTGACGAAACACGAATTGAATAATTGAAGAGTTAGGTTTGATAAGTCTGTCTTCTGCCAGCTCAACAATTATTCATAATGCATATTTATTATTTTTAGGATTTTAAAAAAAATTATTACAATTTTATATTTGTTAATAGATTTTGATACTTGCACTTGTTTTACTTATGTTCTCAGAATTTAAATGATATCGTAGATTAGTTCGCAGCAATATAAATTATTTATAATTTCTTTTAAACCTATTTCTATAATTAATTTTTTACTTTAAATTGCTATTTACGAATAGAAATTTTGTTATATATATTTATTTAATGCTTAGTGCTGTAATTGCAACGATTTGAAATATGATGCATTATTTTGTAAATTGTTTTATACCGCTCTGCAGTCGAGCTGAAAATGTAGTAGATGCCCGCGGGAAAATAACAACTGAAAATGTTTCACGTGCGAAAACTTTCATTGAATTTTCCCTCTTCATATTTTTGTTCGAAGCCCCAAGCGGCGTACGAAAAGAAACCAGACGAACACCTTTCTCCAGAAGCGCGAGGTTTCTGATTGGGCGAAACGCTCCCGTAAGCGGTACAGATGGCGTCACTGCGATCGGTGGGTGGGCATTTCATTTTCTTCCAACACGCACAGCCTAGGCATACGCGATCGGAGTGAAAACTTTTTCACGGAGGAGTGTTTTTTGCAACCGTCGAAGTTCTATCAGCTGCGCTCCGTCGGCGCCGCTGACTGCCACTGGTCAAGTGCATGAATCAGATTTTGAGGCTACCTGCAAGTGGATGCCAGAAATGTAGAGTGGGCAGATATTTCAAGCGCCAGAATTCGTGAAATGTGTCATTTTTTGGAAGATATGCCCGATTAGGCTTAACGGACGGAGCCTTCGCGTGGGCTAAAGAACGCCGGTTAACCAAAAAAGGGTGTCAACAACACGAGGAGTTTTTTTGAGTGCGTGCTCCAAGGCTTTCGCCTACTTAATGTTTTGTGGTCCTCATTTTGATATTTTCTTTTTGAGTTTTTTACTTTCAATTCTACGCCGAAACTTTCATTCAGTAGTAAGATTTCGACCACCTGTACACGTAAGCGGGAATCACTTTCTCTTCCCGTTGCCACTCGTCGGAGTTGCGGCAGCAGACGACTCTTAGATCAAGATTTTTTCACTGCCGTAGAAGTTGTAGTTATTGTTTTGGTGGTAGTTCTGTTTGTGTACGAACGTTATTAGCTCTCCATGGAGCTAATCATGGAGAATCACCACACGAATGGGACGAATGGCGAGCAGGATCCCAGTTTGCTACAATACGAATCGAGTTTATACAAGTTTAAAGGTAATTTTTAAAAATATATCTTGCTTCTAAATAATCTTCGAACAACTACGAGAATGATATTTTCTTTTTCGATATTAATTGAAAGACTGTTAATTTGCTTGTTTTTTTTTTTTATTATTATTATTTTTGAAGAGAAATTTTCGAATTAATTTGATTTGAATTTTATATATATTTTTTTTAAAAATTTTTATTTTTACTTTATTTTTTGCGTTGTTTAACTTTTCATTCAAATAATAGCAAAATTTAAGATATTTAGCATTCATATTTAATCTATCTGTTAGTCGTAAGATATATAAAAGGAATATATGCAGTTTTGAGAATGTTATTATTATTATTTTTTTTACATTTTAATGTAATTTATTTAAAAACAAATGCATTTAATTCGTGATATATTTAATTAAAACATTGAATATACGTATAAAATTACGTTACGTATGTTTTCATTTTTCCCAATTAAAAAAAAAAAAAAAGGAGTATAACCTTCCCATGTTGGTCTTAATGTATATTCACCTACTATCCTACGAAATGTCTCGCTGCCCCCCTCCAATCTCTACAAATAAGCTTTATTGATAAATTATATCAAAATTTTAAAAAGCCCTTTCGGTCGACCGTTGAAATCTGAACTCTTTCAGATTTATTTTTAAAATTATCGAACAAAATGTTTACCTTAATGTAAACATTAAGGAGAGAAGTTATTTTATTTTCGCGTAATAGCATTTAAAGACGTTATTTTGTATTTTAAAAGAATTTTTTTCCGATTAATTCCTTTGAATTTAATTAGAAAGTTGTTTTAATTTTGTTGAAAGACCAATACCGTTTCATGTATGTCGAATTTAAATTTTACCATTACTTAACAGTAAAGAAAAATTAGTAATCATTTTGGTACTTACGTAAAAAACCGTCTACCATTTTTGCCTATTAAAGAAAAGACGCCAAACTACGCGATTTTTCGTCAAAAATGGAAAAGTCTTCTTTAAACACGCTGGGTTTGGTGTAAAACCTTGATTACACGTGCTAGTTGTTATTCTTGAGTAAAGGCTTCTTTTTTTTTATCTCTATCACGCGTTTTCGGGGGGGGGTTAAAATTTGGGACCTGCCTACTACAGAAGAGCATATTGTTGAATATTTCCATAGTTATGGAATCTTACTAGCCTCAAAAAAATGTGTTAATGGCCACGATATGGCGCTTTATTTAAAAACTGAAAAGCAGTGGTGTTGCAACAAGGCTTGTGCGAAGCGAGTGTCAATTCGAAAGGGAACGTGATTCGAGGGTTTGGCGCGATGGCCGCCGTCTCTTGTGGTCGACTGGATTTTCCGTTAATACCTAAAAGAATTTTTAGATTCATTCTTTCGAATTTAATTAAGAAATTGTTTTAATTTTGTTTAAAGACAAATACCATTCATGTGTGGCGAATTTAAATTTCATCATAACTTGAAAGTAAATGAAAATGAGCAGTTATTTTTAATGAAATCTTGTAATTAATAGTTTCGAGAAGATTTTTATAAGCAGTGTTTTTATTCTCTTCCACTCCACTCCACTATATTACTTTCTTTAACTTGTTAGTAAGGCGCCAAATGATTCTTCTCCACCCCCTTTTTGTTCGAATCTTAACTACTCTGAGATAGATAAAACGAGTTTTGTTTTCCTAAATGTTTTCCTTTATTTTAAATTTTAATCTTATTCAACATCGCGGAAATTTATTTATTTGTTAGAAACTTAAGCTGTAAAATAATAATAATAATAAAGGGCTTTAGGGGAGAAAATTCCGTTAGTTAATCACTTTTTTCATCTGAAAATTTTCTTCTTTTAAATATAGTATTGTTATATGTTAATGACATTGACACTGTTTATAAAACACTTTTTTCCCTGACCTCTTTCGTGCAGTTATGCGGCATTTTACTGGATTAAGCATTTGAAATTGAATATGTTTATATTTCCTTGTGGATTCAGCAATTGATCGCTGTGATGATTATTTTTTGTGTTTTGTGCCTTCAATTAATATCAGCTGAAACAATTCAGGTTTTTCTTAATTATTATTTATCTACTTTTATTTTATTTTATTACTTCCTTGTACGAAGTAAAGGAAGTGTTGTAATCCCAAAAAAATTTCAGGTATCGTATTGCATCCATTTTGACCGTTCCCGAAGCCATTTGGACTTTTTTTTTCCTCCGCGACGCCTGTACGTAGGACAGAATAAAAAACTCTTTTTATCCAAAATTGATTTAAAGGGATTCAAAAGGGATTTTTTTTTGTGTGACTCAATACGTATGCATGTAGGTATCTCGCATAACTCTGAAAAAAGGTAGCCGTAGAACTGTCAAATTTTTATAAATGGGACTGCTATAATATTTAGTTCTGCACCTTTCTTTTTATTGCAGAACCCAACAGCTGCCGAGCGGTACAGTCCCTGAACACTAGTAGTTTGGTCCGAGGCTCGAATTCCGGGAACGGGCTGGCTGCATGGGCGTTTTCATGGTTTTCCCTGTGTGTAACGTGTATACGAGAGAATTTCCCTTCGAAAGCGCCTCCACGAAGGCATATACCCCTGGAGTGCTTATGCCGTAATCAAACCAAACCCTTTTTTATTGCAATCTGAGGAACTAAATGGGTATAAATGTAGTATATACACCCTCCCCCCTTACTAGGCCATGACATCATCACCCGGTCTTTATTTTTGCAATCTTTGGTCGTAATTATATACTTCCGACTACAGAAGGGTTTAAATGACGGAAAATATTCCCGTTTTAGCAATGGCAGATTAAAATAATAATAATAATAATAATAAATTCGGGTAAAAGTTTACAATTAGATGTCTTTTTTTTTTTTTTTTTTTTTTTTTTTTTT
>KK113852.1:588138-611980 GCA_000611955.2 Stegodyphus mimosarum
TTTTTTTTTTTTTTTGGCGATTCTTTTTTGACGCCAAGATCGCCGCTGGAAGGCAAAATTTCAAGATGGTCGCTACGTAAAACCAAAATAAGAAGTCAAAGAATTGCACAAAGTCAGTATCCATGTACGTATCGATCTATTTTCACTTAATCACGGAATTGCACAAAAACTAGGCATTGCGCACTGCTTTGACTTTGTCCATGTACACATCGATCTATTTTCACTTAAAAAAAAATAGGCAGCTAAGACAAAGTTAAAACTATCATGGTAATCAGAAATGGGTTTCATCGCCAAAACTGAACAAAATTTGTCGCTAATCGAAGGGGCACCCAATTCTTACACTAGAGCCTAAATTCGAATTAATAACGAAATGTAACTTTTAATACTGTCTTCTGATTCCTGTACCTGAAAAATTTTATACTCTGTATACACAAAATAAAATTCTCGACAAAAATTGAGCGTGTTATTTAATTTCAAAATTCGTAATTTTTTATGTTATTTTCGACGTGCTTTGACTGATCGGTTAATTAAATTAGAATAATTCGATTAAATAAATTTAAATGAAATGCAGCAAAAAGTGTGTGTGTGTAATCTAATAGACTGTACTAAGAAGTTCTGTGGCGCCTACATAGACTTTTTTTTTTTCTTTTCTTTCTGCCAGCGGTTACTGTTATTCGCCTATTCCCAAAATTCTGAAGCCATTTATCTCGTTTTCTTGCATTTTATTCCCCTATAACAGGTGTTTTATCGAACGTATTTCGTTTGATTAAGATTTCCTTACTTGCTATTACATTTTAAACGTTCTGCATCTTTTTTTTTTAAAGTAAACAAACATTACGTTTATCGCACCTAGCAAAAACACCCTCTGCTGATAAAATATCTTTATCGTGTTGACAGTTAATGAGGAAATGTATCAGAAACGACAGTACATTTTGACCTGGTACTCTACAAACGCGTGTTGTTTATTTTGCGCTAATAATTACAAAATAAAGCTATTTTATAAAAAAATTATTTTTAATAAAAAAGAATAAAATCTGAAAGGTTTCAGATTTTAAATTACGTCCAAAGGGGCGTTTTTTAACATTTTGTGTTGTTTTTAACTTTTATTTATTAAATACCATATTCTTCGCACTTAAACCATAAAATTCAGTTAAAGAACAGTATCGCAAAATAATTTTAAAATGAGTATATCCTTTAGAACTTCTGACACACAGTTCCGCGCACTTTAGATAAAAAGGTTTTTTTCCCTTAAAGTGTTGCCATTCCTCGCTTTTAAATCTTTTGAGTTTGTTCATAAAAAATTCGTTAAAGTTTTACAAAATATGAAATAGATAATAAAACAAATTCTAAATTCGAGCTTCCAGACGCGCATATTCGGGTGGAAACGTACGTTATTCAAAATTGGATGGCTCTAGGTACCGTTGTTTTATGACATTTAGAGAAATATACATACATTTATGCAGCTTCTTCATTATTTAATTTTTTTAAATATAACACAGGGCTGCAATATTTTGTGGCAACAGTTTGGAAAGTGATACAGACTTTTAATGTTTCCGACGCAAAATCGCAAAACGGAAAATTTTTTTTTTTTTTTTTTTGTCATTTTGTTGGTGCGAAGATTCTCAAATAATAGTATATTTTGACTTTTATTTCCAGTTATATATGCCGTTGCTGTTTTTTTATAGTGATTGTCTTTACAATATAAAGTTATTGCAAAGGAAATATTAATAGAGTAGCAGCTGTTTTATGCCATATGTAAGTTATTTACACGCCGTAGAATCATTTTGGGGTGTTTTTGAATGTACGCCAAAACCAACCCACGCATATGCGTAACACACGCGTTTTTTGATTGTATGTGGATTTACATGCTGTTTAATTTATTATTTAATTCTTATTTATCTAATCAGTTTTGGAGGTCATAACTATTTGTATTAGGGCTGTGGAGTTTGTTTGTTTATTTTTTTATAGCCCAAAGGGGCAATTTGCCCAGAAGGGATATTAATTTCGTTTTGGTATTTTGCGTTGGTTCACTATAAACTTCGTTTCACTTTTCAAATTGTTGCCACCAAATATTAGAGCCCTGCATTGTATTTAAAGAAATTAAAAAATGAAGAATCTGCATGAATGTATGTATGTTTCTCGCACTGTGAAAAAACAACGGTACCTAGAGACATCGAATTTTGAATAATGTAGTCCTCCACCCGAATATGGGCATGTGGAAACCCAAATTTTTGATTTGGAATTTTATCTATTTCAAATTTTGTAACCTTAACGAATTTTTGATTAACAAACTCAACGAATTCAAAGGGAGCAATGGCAACACTGCACGGGGTGGGGGGAATTATCTCCAGCGCGCGACACTGTGTATCGGAAATTCTAAAGCCATGCTTTAGAATTTCCGATATTTAGTATTTTGTGATATTGCTGTTGAATTGAATATTATGGTTTAAGTGCGAAGAACATAATGTTTAATAAATAAAGGTAACACACAAAACGTTAAAAAAAATGCCTCTGAAAACTTTTAGCTTTTTTAAATATTATTCATGAACAGAATAGTGCCTACAAGCCGTAAAAACAGCCAGAGAACCGTTTTTCGGGAATTCCTAAAGTCGCTAATGAGTTGGCGACTTTTTATACTGGGTGGGGGGTGCGCATAATCGGAAAATGCCATAGAATTTATGAAAGTTTCTTCTAGTATGAAAGTACTAATTAAAGAAATAATACTAAGTCACTCCGCTCTTCTATATTTATATTGGAGTACGGCTTTAAAAAAGAAACTTTTATTTTTTAAATTCAAGGTTGAGAGTTGAGGTTTTATGTTTTTGTCATTTCTAAAATAAATGGAAGGGGGTACGAGATTGATAAAAAGATACTGTTCTGTTATCAGGACAGGATTCAGAAATGTATATACGTATGTATGTATGTGTTTATGTATAAGTGGCATAGCTAGGGTGGGCCAAAGGGGTCATCTGGCCCCGGGCGCAGCATTCAGGGGGCGCCAAATTTATGTTCAAAATTTTAGAATGAAAAGTTTCTCATTCTGGGCACACAGAAAGGGGCGCAAAATCTTCCAATTTCCCCCGGGCACTGAAAACCCTCCCTACGCCTGTGTCATCTATATATATATAAACACGAATGTATATGTGTGTATACACATACACATGTATGCACATACATGCGCACATTTCTGAATCCGGTCCTTGTAAACAGAACAAACAGTACCGATAAAAATATTGATTTCCTGTATATTCTTACTTCTACTTTAATGTTTAATACCGTTGTTTTTTATATTGGATTTATAATGGAAACTTATGCATTTATATGTAAAAAATTATTCCTTCGAATTTTCCTCACAACGAAATAAAAAATTAAAATGAGCATATCTTTAGAATTTTCGATACACAGTTTCGCGCTCTGGGAATGAAAATGTTTTCTTTTTCGTAGAGTGTTGCCATTGCTCGCTTTGATATCGTTGAGTTTCTTAATCAAAAATTCGTTAAAGTGTTACAAAATATGAAATCGATAGTAAAACAAATTCCAAATTTGGGCTTTCACATACCCATATTCGCAGGAGGATTACGTTCAGTATTCAAAATTTGATGACTTCTAGGTGCCGTTGTTTTATCACACTGCGAGAAATATACATACGTTCATGCAGATTCTTCATTACTTAGTTTCTTTAAATAGAATACAGTATAGTATTTGTTGGCAAGAATTCTGGGCTAACGCCCATTTGGGCTAAAAAAAAACTCTACCTATTTTTAATATAACACAGAGCGATAATATTTGATGGCAACAGTTTAAAAACTGAATCGACGCAAAATGCCAAAATGAAATTAAAAGCCCTTCTGAGCTAACGCTGTTTTGGGCTAAAAATGCATTGTTAAAAAAAATGAAGTGTTAAAAATGATTTCAAGAACTGTTAAAGATTAACTTGAACTATGGTGAGTTTTATTTTTCGCTGGAACTTTAGTGCCCGAACTGCTAATTGATGTCGCCAAGATTGCCGCAGCCTTTGTAATATATGTTTTATTCTATGCTCGATTTATTTTGTTTCCAACAAATTTTATCTGTTCATATATGGGAATATTTTCTAGAAGAGATTTTAACGTGTCATGTAATAGTTACGCAGAATTCTCAGCTACTAGAAAAAAGCGTTTTATATTCATTTATGTTTATTAATTAGTCTTATTCTAAATCAGTTAGTAAATATTGCTCTAAATTTAATGTTCGCCTCTTTAAAGTGGCAATTGTAGTGATATTTTGCATTTGTTTTTCATATTAAAAATTATAGATATTTTTGAACAAAATCATTTGAAAACGTAATATGTCTGACATCAAAACATTTAATGGCCTAACAAGGGATGATCTCCCCCCCCCCCATCTATGTTGGCTATTAAATAAAAGTTATGTTTCATTCAACGTAATACAAGCCAACCAGCGGCCGAGCGGTAAAGTCGCTGAACACCGGTAGTTCGGGCTGAGGTTCGAAGACTCATTGCTGTCAACGCTATATTTCAAACCCTTCAGTGCGCAGCTGAAAGGAGAGCGTTTATTTTATATAATATTTGCTGAAGACCAAGAAATATTAATTAATTTCAGAATTTAATTGAATTTGTGGAGGCTCGCCGTCAGGGATGGGAGAATGGTTTTGAATTTTATTTTCCGTATCGTCTCAGGCTTGAAGGTAAGAAAAAGGAAGGAGGGGCCAAGCCTGCACTGAGAGTGAAGCACTCTCCAAGGCTTCTGTCTCCAGATGGGTTGTTTTTTGTTTACATTCAGAAGCTCCTTGACAGCGCTCTGATAGTATTTCGACACACGACAAGTTCCATACAAATCGAAAAAATGGGGCGCTTCTACATAAAAGAAACATTCATTGTGTGATGGATAATAGCAATTTGTATAATTTAGTAACATTTACGCGAAAATCACGTCTTGGTTATTTTTCGATAACTAACAACAGCGATTTTGATTATGAATTTGTTTTATAAAATTCTAAGCTGTTGAAGTACAAAAATATAGATTTTATCAAAAATGTTTTGCTTAAAGAATGAAAAATACCTTAGAGTACCTTTAAAATTGTACGTCTTTCGATACCCTTGATAAAGTATTCGCAACTTTTATTTTATGTTCCAAACGCCAAAATGTTTTAAATAAAATAAATGTTTTTGTCATCCATATATCATTGTAACATGTACTTTAAAAAAATTTTTTTTTAATTTTTACAGTTGCTCATTTTAAACTCATCATTTTATTTTTATATTCTTGCCTGCGTACGGTTTCGTTATGGATTGAATGCGCAAGTCTTTAAAAAGTTAACAAAAATTTATTCTTTCCATAAGAAATAAATCAAAATGCTGAAATATTTCTTCAGAGATATTCGCACAATATCTCAAACATTTAGCAAAACTCAATTCAAAACAGGTAAACTAATTCTATCTCACAGCGAAATCGCTACAGCATTAAGTAAACAAACAGCAGTTCGCTTTAAACAGCTACAACTACATACAACTGAGTTGAGGTGTTTCAATTCGGCTTTTATAAGCTTTTTAATTATTCACTAGAACAAACTTGATTTTTCTGGATGGCAACAGTAATTACAAGATATTTATTTATTAAATATTAAATGCACGCGCTCTTTTATTTTTCCAGGGTAGCTTTCTCTTCAAAAATCGTCTGCGCCGCACGGGGAAATATAAAGCAATTTTAATTACAATTCTAAATAAATAGCCAAATAAATATGAAATCCGTAACAATATAATTAAGAAATAATGACTTTGGATTTACATTTTTTACTTATTTAGATTAATTACTTATTTGGGTTAATTAAAAAATAAAATTACCACCAAATGCTGCAATCCTCGCCAAAATAAATAAATATACCAATAAGTTAACTTTTCCTTGATTTGTAACCACATATTTATGTAAAATTATATACAGTTTTACACAAATGTGTGGAACAGAAGATTTATGTAAAATTATATACAGTTTTACACAAATGTGTGGAACAGAAGATGGATTTTCGAATTCGGCGGAAGTACCATGTGCGGTGATGATGTGACCATGTGAACGTGCCACATCATCAAGACAACGTATTAAGAATTTTTCTGTTGACAAATGCTTTTATAAAACTATTGAAGCAAGAATTGTTCGTACCGGAAAGCAATCTGTTAAAAGGTATTGTAAAGTAAATTCTATGCGATGAGTACTTAAGGAAGTAATAAAGAAGATTTTTAGAATATGTATTGTTGGAATTAAGGGTAAAAAAAAATTGATAAGTATAATTTAAAAAAATTATTCCCTTACGTTTTATAATAAGTCAGTTACAAGTTTTAAATAATATATAAAAAAATCCTTTTTTTATTCCCTTTCAGAAATATTCAGAGAAACTTAAGTACTATTTAACATATTTCGCTATTAAAATAAAAGGTGCTGTAATTTTAAATGGACCGAATAGAGCATTAATTATAAACTGACGTAGATTTTTCGATTTAAAAGATGCCTCAGAAGCTAAAAAATCATGTCATATTTGAAAAAGTATTGTAGGAAGAAGCTTTATAAATAGAAAAGAAATAATGCGTAATTTTAATATTAATAATAAAATAAACTTTGATCTTAATTTTTGTAATCCTTAACCGAATAAAATCGAATTACCTTATAATTTTTTCCTAATGTAACTATCGAAAACTCGTGAAAATATTTCGTTCAAATGAAACCGTTCTGAGCAAACTGTTCTGTGAAAAGTATAGCATTTAATTCCGTTCAGAATGATACGTTGTTTAAAATGTATTCTTTTCTGGTACTTAGGATTCTGAAATAGTGTAGAAAAAGAAAATATACACATTTATGTATATTTACGACGTAATTACAAAATATTTACATACGATCGTGTCAAAACCCATTGATCTTCATGCTAAATAATCGAATGTTTTGGTCACCAAGCAAGGATCGCCAGTGCTTCAAAGCAGTGTATGGGGAAAACCGGTTAGGGGCCTCTCCTTCTTACTTCCTACCTCCATGGTCTCAGGGCCTATAAAAATACGCTAAGTTATTAGAGAAATTTTTTTACCCCAATTTTATTCACAACATTTGTCATTTTCCCCCCTCTTTGAATCCATTGTATGTCGTGTTTGTTGATGTGTGAAAACAGATACGTTGGGGGGGGGGAAAGAAAAATATCCCTTCTCCTTTCAGTGTATTTGTTTTTTATTTCTGTGTGGTGAAGCGAACTGCATCGTTGCAGACGAAAACAAAGCAAAAGGAATATTAATGTATGTTATTGATACTAATTTTTATAATTTGCTGTTAGGTTTACGTTTTAATAATTCGTTGGTAGGTGTTAATATTCATTATGTGAATCACGTTTCTTTGATTATTATCGTAAAAATTTCGTCGAATTTTATATGCCATGAATTTTCACATGACGATTTTATTGCGGGGGCAATAAAAAAAGCAATCTGTTTTTAATATTATTGTAATAGGGGAAAAAAATTCAAAGCTTTCAGATTTTATATTACGTCCAAAGGGGCTTTTTTTTAACGTTTTGTGTGCTACCTTTATTTATTAAATATCATGTTCTTCGCAGTTAAACCATAAAATTCAACAGCAGTATCACCAAAGTATTTAAAAGAGCATATCTTTAGAATTTCCGATGCACAGTCTCGCGCGCTGGAGATATTTTTTTCCCCCTCGTACAGTGTTGCTATGGCTCGCTTTGAAATCGTAGAGTTTCTTAATCAAAAAAAAAAACTCTTAAATGAAATAGGCAATAAAATAAATTCCAAATTTGGGCTTCCAGATGCCCATATTCGGGTGGAGACGTACGTTATTCAAAATTGGGGTGGCTTTAGGTACCGTTGTTTTATCACAATGCAAGAGATATACATACATTTATGCAGATTCTTCATTATTTAATTTCTTTAAATATAATATAGGGCTCTAACATTTGGTGACAACAATTTAAGAAGTGATTCGCCGTAAGAGTGAATCGACGCAAGACGCCAAAACGAAATTAATAGCCCTTCTGGGATTAACGCCCTTTGGGCTTAAAAAAAAACCCTCTAATCTTAACTGCTGTGTTAAGCCCTCAGCTGCAGAGTAGATAATACTGCTAAACATTGAGAGTTTGACACTGGTTCAAATTTTGGAGAACGCACAGGCTGCATGAGCGTTTTGTTGTCTCCCCCCCCCCCACGCTTAACGTGAATGTCGACCAGTTTGGCCTCTGAAATTCCTCCTGGAAGGCAACCTTCTCTTTAGGAAGATAGACCCTTTGCTGTAATCTAACAAGTCTTTATAAAGGTTAAAATATAAAAGGCAGTTTTATAAAGGCAAGTCAGGCAGTTTCATAAAGGCAGTTTTATAAAGGCAAGTCTTTATAAAGGTTAAAAAGTTATGCTGGGATTAAATGTTTTTTTGAGGTTGATTAGAAAAGCAGAATAAAAAAGTTTTTTTGGCATGTACGTTGGAGCTACTGGTTGTTAACAGTAAATAGAAAATGCTCGAATATTTTTAACGATAACACAGAACAGAAATATGTTTGTAACTTGTTTATACTTGTTAAATATTATGTCAGAATTTTCCGCTATTTTCGTTGTCGCTGTTTTGCAACCTATAATGAGAAATCTTCATAACATCCTATTACCAGCAGCCGAGCGGTAAAATCACTGAACGCTGGTAGTTCCGAGCTGGGGTGAATTCCAGGTGAACGGGCGCTTTCGTGGTTTTACCTTAGAAAGTTCTCCATGAAAGCATCCCTTCCCTTAGGCAGATACCTCTGATGTGCTTTGTCGTAGTAAACTAAACCAAAACAAAGCCTATTAATTGTAACGGAAACTACTTTTTAATGTAATTTTTAAAACGTGAGTATATTTCAATAAATTGCAATGAATCTTTTTCCGTTTCTAATAGTGGCCCACCGAGCGGTAAAAGTCGCTTAACACCGGCAGTTCGGTTTGAGGTTCGAATCTCGTCGAACGGGCTGCCTGCGTGGGCACTTTCGCTGTTTTCCCTAGTGTAACGTGGATACAAGCTAGTTTCCCTTAACATGACCTTCACGAAGGCATCCCTTTGCTAAGACAGGTAGCCCTACTGTGCTTTACCATAACCTAATAAACCAAACAAACTGTTTTTAATAGTGTTGATATATATTTCTGGCTCATTTCTTCATAGTTTAAGAATCTCAGATCCTCGTTCCGTACTGTATTTTGAAGGTCCGTATGTTTTGTTGATGCCTGTTGAACAGTTCTAAGCACAGAAACACAGTTCCAAAACGCATAATCATTAAATGAAGCATATGCTAGCCTTTCAACAATCTAATGTATTATTGTATTGGCGAGAAAGTGATTTCGGTTTTCTAGTGTGAAAGGAATTCAATTTGTTCAATACGAAAAATGAACTAATATCAGTCAAATATCTTCCAGCCGCCCAGACGGTATAGTAATTAGGGGAGCCGGCTACGATACCAAAGGGTTTGGGCTCGAATTCCGGAGAAGGCGTGGCTGTAATTGTCCGTCCGTGCATAGGAGGCAAAGGTGGTCCACCTGTTAGGTGCCTCCATAATAGAGTGACCACTACTTCTATCTTTAATAGTGGTCAAGCTGAAGTAGGCTGAGGGCCCGCCATTGCGGGGGGGGGAGAGAATATCTTCCATTCTGTTTGTTCAGTGGCCTTTTGCCGTCATTCTGGTGGCAACTTCATGACTCCTCGCTCCTAAAGCTTCTGGTTTTATCACCAAAAAACTCAACCAAGTGCAATTAGATGTCATTGTTATTACTGGAATTTTTATCATATAAGAAATTTTATAAACTTGGAAATAAATGGTAATCCAGTGGTGCAAGGTCAGGGTAGATGGGGGGCGGGGGATGCAACATCCCTTCCGAACCAAGCTCCAGTAATTTCGTACGTACGTGCTGCTAAAGATGTGCAAGATCTCGCATTCTCGTGGTAGAACACGATTCCTTTGTGATTTGGCAATTCTGCGATTCTTTTCCCTTTGATTGCTTCCTCCAATTTCATAAGTTGTTGGCGGTAAACATCTGAGTTTATCGTTTGCTTGCTTGGAAGCAGCTGAAAATACACACCACCTTTGTAATCCCACCAAACTGACAGCAGGAACTTTTCCTGATGCAACTTAGCCATCGATATAATTTGTGCCGATTCATCATGCTTAGACAATGAACTTTTTCGATTAATGCTATTGTAGATGATTTATTTTCCATCAACAATGATAATTCTTTTCAAAAAAAGGGTCGATTGCGTTACATTTGAAATGCGTATGACAAATATTAATTCTTTGGGTTAAGTCAATTTCTTTTCGATTCCTGCGGAATACAAGTACCGAGCTTCTTAACGAGTCCAAGACAACTTACAGTGGCACAAACAATTGAGGATGCACCTTACTTTTACTTGAAAAATCCAACTTTCAATCGAAATAACACATTAACTAGAAGTGCAAACGTACTTTTATTCTTAGACATAACAAAAGGTTTAATTAACAGTAAAAATAAAGAAAAATCTACGACAAAATTCTAAAATAAAAATTTTCAGAGGCATTTCAAATAAACATAAGCAGATTTTTACCTCAAAAAATTGTGGATACACCAATGAAATTTTTGTTTAACTACCACTAGATTTTTTTTTTCTGCTTGCTACTATCATAATCTAAGTTTGGCCAATTTTATCTTAAACTTTTTCGACTGTTATTTTTGTCTTTTGAAGTTGGTTATGTGAATTTAAAGTCGCAATTTTAAATGGAAAATGGCTCCTCGGAGAGAGACCAGTATTGATGTAAGAAAATTTATATTAAGGTTATTTAAGAAAGGAAAATCTTATCGTGAAATAACTGAAATTATCGGTAGAAGCCACTCGTGTGTACAGAAAATCATTGTAAGATTTAAAAGCGATGGATTAATTGAAAATAAAAGCGGAAGAGTAAGGAAAAGTATTCTGAGTGATGTAGTGAAAAGGAAAATTTTCAAAGATATCAAGATTGATCCTAAACTAGCTGCAGAAACTTCTCGAATAATGTGCAGAAGTGTAAGTGCTGAAACTGTGAGAAATGTGATTAGACATGCTAGATATAGCAGTCGAGTAGCTAGAAAGAAACCGTTTATAAGCTTACAAAATCAGAAAAAGCGTTTGGAGTTTGCAAAAACTCATCAATTGAAGACAGATAACTTTTGGAAGAAAGTTATATTTAGTGATGAAAGTAAATTCAACATTTTTGGAAGTGATGGTCGTCGCACCGTTTGTAAAAAGCCGAACACCGCTTTGGATCCAAAAAATTTACGTCTTACAGTTAAACATGGTGGTGGCTCCGTCATGGTTTGGGGTTGTATGGCTTCAAATGGGGTAGGAAATTTAGTTTTTATAGGTGGCATAATAGATATATAGATATACTCCACAACAATCTTAAAGAAAGTGCAAAAAAAATTGGGTTTAGATGAAAATTTTATCTTCCAGCACGGCAACGACCTCAAACACACGACACATAATGTCAAAATGTGGTGTCTTTTTCATTTTCAACAACAACTGAAAACACCACCACAGTCCCCTGACATCAATGTCATAGAAAATTTGTGGCCCACACTCGAAACAGAGGTCCAAAAACACCAAATTAGGAACAAAGCCCATTTAAAGCAACTGTTACAAGAAGAATAGGATAAAATATCTCCAGATACCACCAAAACATTGGTCAAATCGGTACCAAGACGTTTGGAGGACATTATAAAAGCCAAAAGACATGCAACCAAATATTGACACCGTCTTTGTATGTGATGTATTACAAAAATTTCATTGGTGTATCCTTAATTTTTTGAGGTAAAGATCTGCCTATGTTTATTTCAAATACTAGTGAAATTTTTTTGTTGATTTTCGTTATTTTTACTGTAAATTAACCCTTTTGTTACGTGTGAAAATAAAAACACGTTTTCTCTTCTAGTTAATGTGTTATTTCTATTGAAAGTTGGATTTATCAAGTGAAAGTAAAGTGTATCCTCAATTGTTTGAGTCACTATACGTGATTTTCAGTTGTTATGTGTGGTATTTTTAAAGTTTATGCGATATCTTGTTTAGTTATATGACGCTTCGGTTCAGTTATGGCTTTAATTTTGTTATCATCAACTTCAGAAGGTTGGCCATAACGTTGGTTACCTTCAAGTAAAAAATCTCTGGAATGGAATTTTTTAAACCAATTCTGACGCATACGTTCTGTTGAGCAATCAACACCATCAACTTCACGTATATCTTTGTGAGATCCATCCCTGTATCCATCCCTTTATGAAAATTGCAAAGTAAAATATGTCGAAAATGCTTATTTTTGCACCCCATGTTGAAACTAAAATACGCAATAAAATCTGTACAGGAACCTAAAAGTGCCAGCTGACAAATTTCAAAAGGGAAAATATATAAATAAAAAAATTCTTACAAAATAAATAAATATATTTTTTAAAAAAATGTGAATGGCCTCGGATTTTAAATTACATCAAAACATTTTGTGTGTTACCTTTATTTATTAAATATCATGTTCTTAGCACTTAAACGATAAAATTCAGTTCAAGAGTAATATCGGAAAATAATTTTAAATTGAGCATATCTTTAGAATTTCCGATACACAGTCTCACGCGCTGGAGACAAAAATGTTTTTTTCTGTACAGCGTTGCCATTGCTTGCTCTGAAATCGTTGAGTTTGTTAATAAAAAATTCGTTAGCGTTTTACAAAGTATGAAATAGCTTAATTATTAATTAATAATTCATTATTATGTTACTTATTGCGACTATTGTTTATGTTGTTTGTTATTATAATGTAATGCATTGATGTTGCATTAGTTGTAAGTTTGGCTTCCCGTCCGGGGATGGTACTTCCCGGGGCGTACAGCCCTTGGGAAGGGGCAGTATTACGAATTTTGTATGGAATTAGATATTTTTCGTAGAATTATAATTAAAATTGTTGTAATTTCCCGAGCAACGCAGCGCGAGAGAGATATTGAGAGAAAGCTACGTCGCAAAAGTAAAAATATAGGAGCACATGCATATAACACTAAATAAATAGGTATAGTTCGACCGTCTCAAACGCAACCCTGGCTGGCATTTTGCCAAAACACATAGACTCGTCCAAAAGAGGCGTTATTAATTGCTGTGACATGAAAGGTCACGTGAAAGTCTTCCCTTCTCCGCAAAAAGAGATGTGCTGGAGGAAGAGAAAGTCTCCATAATTTCACCCTATTTTTAGAATAATTCGGTCCGAATGGCGCATGCGTGTTTGCGCTTATGGTCGCGGATGAGGCAGTCGAACTATATATCCTTAATTTTGTCATCAATTTGTAAAACGTTTTTCTTTTAGTCTGTAAAATAAATTTTGTATTTGTAATTTGTAAAACAATTTGTAATTTTGTAATCTTTCAATTTGTAAAACAAATTCTAAATTTAGGCTTTTACCTGCTCATATTCGAGTGGGAGGACTACGTTATTCAAAATTTGATGTCTCTAGATGCCGTTGTTTTTTCACAGTGCGAGGAACATACATACATTTCATGCAGATTCTTCATTATTTATTTTTTTAACGGGGGGCTCTAATATTTGGTGGCAACAATTTGAAAAGTGAAACATCGTAGCGAACGAACGCAAAATGCCAAAACGAAATTAATACCCCTTCTGAGAAAATTGCCCCTTTGGGCTAAAAAATATAAGATTGTAAAAGAATAACAAAACGTACATAACGCTGCTATTGTGCAAACCGAAATTATTTTCATAACTTCATTCTCTTCTTCTGCCCCAGAAGTGAGTTATTTTTATGCTGAAAGAACTCGTATATGACCGTAATCTAAAAGAAAACAAACAAAGGTCTTCATATTATTAAATAGAAATTGCTCAATCATTGAGAAACCCCTAGTTGGGTGTAAGAATTAAAAACGATTTTTCATTACATTTTGATACAATTTCAGAGGATTTGTTGACTTAAAAAAACGAAATAAAAGTGTTGAAAATTGTGCTTGTGCATGAAAGTTAAATTAATGAACGAATATGACAATTATTAAGGATAAACAGCAAACTATATAGCATAGAATAGAAACAATTTATAGAACACATTCAAACTGTTATCCTTTTGCAGTCGGCAATTATTAACGGCAAACGCAAAAAAGTTATTGAAGAAATAAATAAAATTAAAATTTTTGACTTTCAGATTGTTCATGTAGCAGAGTTGCCAACTTTCCCGATTTAGGCGGCAGACTCCCGATTTCCGACCGTTCTCCCGCCAACTCGATTTACAATATATTTCTCCCGACTTCTCTTATTCTTAAAATTTCTTACGATTTTTATGCAGTTTGGCTTAATTCTTCGTTTATTTGCATCCCCAAAAAAGTGATTCAAAACACCTGGTTTTTCTCTAGCCTGCATAGAAAAGAAAAGTAGTTTTATCAGTGAGAAATTATGGCTCGCTTCTGTTTTGTGAGTGAGAGTACGTAACCAGTGCCACTGCGTGTCATTTGGCACACACCAATGAGCACAAAGCAAGATCGAGGTTGTTATTTCGTTCATCTTGTCACTAACCTGTGTGAACATACGTAATTTCGAGAAATAGTTTAAGAAATTACAATATTTCGTACTAGGTATGTCTGCGAAAAAGGTAAAATACTGAGGTACTTTTCAAAAATAGTACACGGATGACATGTTCGTACACATAACGTTCTGATAAATGTTCGTACACATAAACAAGGACAACATGAGTTCTATTGAAAAAAACAAAAAGTTAATTTTTTCTATCGAAACAAAGGATCGAAAAAATTATTAATGCAGAATGTACTGTTCGCATTTAAGAATTATTAGTAAATGAACTTTCAGCTATTAATTAGTAACGATTTGAAGTTAATTCATTATTATAAAATTTATTTTTATCATTTAAAAATCTTTTTGTCATTGAAAATAAATCTCCCGATTTCTAAAAAGATTCTCCCGATTTTTGAGTGTCGTTGGTTGGCAAGTATGATGTAATGTTCTAAATGAATGTTAATTTAACAGGTGTACCAGAGAACAGAGGCTCCATTTCCTGGCTGACTAAATCGTCTGCCTCACATGGATTATGGCCTCTGCCTCCAAGCATTTATTTTTCAAAGCAAAAGATACATTGGCAAACAAGGCCTTCCAAGACATAGATATGAGTCTATTATACAATTGTTACTACAAATACACTTTTCAAAATTAAAAACACAGTGAAAGAAATAATAAAGTCAAATACTTCAACTTCTAAAATTCAACATTCATATTAAATGAACCTCAAAATTATAAATTACAATCAGAATTATATCGAAAATTACAATATGTAGTACTATTACCAAATCACAATGCAAAACAGAGCGTTCAGAAATGTGAGACTGAAGATTACATAAAAACTTACACTATGTGTTATCTTATTGGATCCAAGTACCAAAATCAATGCATAATGAAATATGCTACCAGAATTCAAGTACCGAAGCTAATACAAACTTTTAAATGCAACCGTAATATACAAGTAAAAAAAGCATTTATAAATACAGGTATATTAATTCAACTAATTATAATACAATTCTTAAAACAGTATGGCAGTAAACCCATAAGACTAATATTAACGTAACAGTAAACCCATAAGACTAATATTAACGTATAAACAAAATTAAGTATAAAAAGCAGAAAGCCTTCTTAAAGGTATTATTGGTTTATTTGATCGTCCTCGAGGGCTATCTGCCTAAGTGGAGGGATGCTTTCATGCAGGACTCGCTAAGGGCACGTTACACATGGGGAAAGCCATGAAAACGCCTATGCAGTCAGCCCGTTTCCGGGATTCGAACGCTGTACCGAACTACTAGTGTTCAGCGAATTTTCCACCCGGCCGCTGGTGGGCTGTTAAAGGTACGGGGAAGAAACTTTGACAAGTTATACTAAAGACACTCCCACAGCAAATCGTGATTTAATTAATAATTTGCATTAGTTTTTTACCAGCGTACGAACTGACTTGTTGGTTTGAATTTGCTGAATCATCCATGGTTTTTTTATCTGGAACCCATTTAGAAACAGCATGTGAGAGATGAATGCACCTGCCATTTATTCGTTTTAAGATACCAGTGATGACAGTGGGGCATTGCACAACGCTAGTTCTGTTTTGCCGGGGGAATTATATCTGGATGTCTCTTCTATCTCCTTCCCCAACAGCCTTACTAGAAGACATTAAGTGATTGTTTTCATCGATTCAATTTATTTAATCGATAACTCAGATCTATATGGCGTTCAGAAAACCGGTGACTCGTTAGTCGGGATTGCCAAAGTAATTTTTGGAAACATTTACCAAATTTGTCGAAATTGGGCGTTATCAGCCACAGCAGATGGTTTAAGTTCCACACATTTCGGAAATGCTGCCAAACAGAATGTGCCCCTCCAAGAGATTGGGGAGCAAATTAATTTGGTCGCAAATTGTGAATATTTTTGAAGGTAGCAAATATAATTTCTTTTTGTTTTATTTTTGTGAATCACAAACGATGAAAAGTTTGATGTATACACCACGTGACTTCCTTGTATGGAATATTAAATTACACGCATTTTGCATTTCATTTAAACTTATTGAATTGAATCTACTTCGTCGATAACGCATAAAGTACAATAGAATAAATGCACTCTTTAAAATTCACGACATTTGTTTACCATAGCGACACTCTGGCGATAGGTTCACTTAACAGCGTTACATCTCATTCAATTTATAACTCCGAATGCACAAAATTTAATGTATATCATCTGAACAATTACCTAATCGTTGCCACATGTTCTGTTCAAATACTATGATAAATCTAAAACGATATATAAAAGAAATTAAACAAACAACAAGAAACAAAAAAGAAAAAGAAAAGAAAAGAAACTGTTTTTTACAGACGATTCAGTATTTCTCATTTAATGATTTCAGTTTTCACTTCGCGACAAGGCAAAAATACATAAAAACTCAAAATATCTATTAATATTAAAAATTACGAAATAAATCTTAAACGCATATTTCCTCGAATAAGTTTCAGAATAGATAAAGCATGATTTAATTCGCAATAATAAAAGAAGACGTTATCTTTGTTGTTGTGAAGCTTAGTTTCTCTAGATTGGCAACAAATCCAATATTCTCCTAAGTTTCATATGTAAACAAATATGGCCCAAAAAAGTAGAGAATTTTTTGTATGAAATATCTGATCGGTAGGGGGGGGGAGGGTTTCATGACAATAAATTTTAGTTCAATAATTGCTAAATGTTTAAATTTCAAAAGCTATGGTATGTACAGATTAGTTTTGCCCTAGAATTTTGAATAAAATATTCATATTCTGAAACTTTTCAGATTAAACAAATTGAACATTTCCATGCTACCAGAATTTAAATATTTTGGCGAAACCGAATCGCCGTAAATTTATTGGTAGCAAATAAATGCACAAAGAATTTATTAATTAGAAACGTCTACTGAACACGTTTCGAAGCATTTTCGTTTTGAACGATAAATATGCTTTGATTAGATTATTTGAATTATGGAAAAGCATGTGAGGATTATCTACCAGAGGCAAGGATGTCTTCGTGGAGGACTTTCTAAGGGAAACTGGCTCGTACATACGATACACATATATCCTATGTCGCGCTTTCGAGACATGATAAACGCAAACTGATTTGTCTCAATCGTCCCAGTAAAAGAGGGAAATATAGAACTGCCCCCCCCCCATTTTTTTTCGCAGCGTACTTCCATTTTTCAAACATAAAGGCATGTCATGTAAAAATTTGGTTTCATTTCCTCACGTTATGATATTTTTATTACACTTTTCCCGGGTCCCGTTTCTAGTGGGACACCCTGTATATCCCTGTCCTAAATGGAACTCTATGCAAACGCATTTATAGTAAATGCACATGTACCAAGAAAGTATTAGTTTGTTCCGTAAATTTTCAAGGAATTTATAATAGTTAATTATGTGCGACTATTATTATTTTATGCCCATATTGTATGCACGAGAATTTAAAAAATTTCAAGAAGGTTTCCGCATTCTCGTTCTTGTATGATTTTCTTCAGTAGATATTGGCAGTGACTGTTGGAATTTTGATTTTTTGGATTTTGGATGGATTCATTCCACGCATAAAGAAAAACAGATTATTAATCAGAGATACAAAGATTTGACAAATTTGAATATTTAACAGTCATTTAAAAATGTGTGTGTAATTTTCTAAAGTAAATTTTGGATTGATTTATAAAAAGAAGATACACACTTTATGACATTTTGATTGGGCGAAAGAATATACTCTTTAAGTTCTTAAAATAAGGTCACAGAAATCAATAATAGCGACTGAGCAGATGTAATTCCAATTATTAAATCAGAGATTGAAGAATTATCCCGGGAGTGAAGATTTGTATCCATTTGTTTTTGTTATTTTATGCAACGATTAATTTACACAAAAAGTCTGTTTTACATGAAAAAAATTTTTTTTTTAGTCCAAAGTGGCAATTTGCTCAGAAGGACTATTAATTTCGTTTTAGCATTTTGCGTCGATTCACTAAAAGCGTGTTTTCCCTTTTCAAATTGTTGCCACCCAATAGTATCGCCCTGTATTATATTTAAAGAAATTAAATAATAAAGAAGCTGCATAAATGTATGTATGTTTCTCGCATTGTGATAAAACAACGGTAACTAGAGCCATCCAATTTTGAATATTGAGCGTTTCCACCCGAATATGGGCATCTGGAACCCCAAATTTGGAATTTGTTTTATTATCGATTTCATATTTTGTAAAATTTTAAGGAATTTTTCGTTAACAAACTCAAGGATTTCAAAGCGAGCAGTGGCAACTTTGTACAGGAAAAACATTTTTATCTCCATCGCGCGAGACTGTGTATCGGAAATTTTAAAGATATATGCTCAGTTTATAATAATTGTGCGATATTGCTTTTGAAATGAATTTTATGGTTTAAGTGCGAGGAACATGATATTTAATAAGTAAGGGTAACACACAAAATGTTAAAAAAACGCCCCTTCGGACGTAATTTAAAAATCTGAAAACTTTCAGCTTTTTGGGGGTGGTGGAGATAAAGCATCAATAGAAAAGATTTATTTCCCTAATTTAATTCGAAAAATTGAATCGAATTAAATATATTTGTGTACATTATTATATTGCTTTTTTAAATTGTGTAATTAATTATATAAGGGAACCTTTTTTGTGTGTGTGTGTGTGTGTTATATCGGGCGAAAATTTATCGCTTTTGTAACTTCTTTAAAAATGAATATTTTTATAATGCGAAATTTATTCCAGACACTGCTACTACTATCAGCTTTTGAAATTTTGTCTTTTATCAACGTCCACACCGGCAAACTAATTAAAATTTGCTTCAGTGCAATTTTCCGAGGATAATTTTAATGAAAAATCTTATCGTTACCCTGAAGTGAAAAAATTTTTCTGTATCAAAGCAAAGGGAAAGAAAAGTGTTCTATTTCCTGAACGTAATTGCCATTTAAACATGAAAGAAAAGGTCCTGTTTCAGATATGGAAGACTCGGCGATATGACTCACTTAAAAAACAAAAATGAAAGAGGAACTTGGAATGAGACGGGAATGAGTAGGGGAAAAAACTGACTACTAAGAAAGGAAAGGAGTTAAAAAACGCCCAGTTGCGGTTAAATTCCTTAAAGGGAAATTGGTTGTCTGCTGGTTGGGGAAAAAAAGGGGTTTCTTTTTTTTATTTAACTCGGGATTGGTTACCTTAATGAGTTTACATCGCTCTTATAACCCTCTCGAACAGTATTAATTCCAAATTTCGCGTATGTATTTTGAACACGAATGCAACTTTTGAGGTATTAATTGCGACTGTTTTGGGCTTTGAATTAATTAAGTAATTATAATAAATTTAGCATATTTAAAACAGTGTTTTGCTTTCCGTAAGCATTTTTGTTAATTTTTGCAACGGAATTTTTGGTGCGGTTTATTTGATTATGATATTTAAACCAAACCAAACACTATAGCTATTTGCATAAGGGGACTGATGCCTTCATTGAGGACATTCTAAGAGAAACTGGCTCGTATCCTCGCTACACACGGGGACAAACGCGTTATGAAACGCGTCAGTAGTTTCGAAAACGCAGAGCTACTAGTGTTCAGCAATTTTGTCACTCAGCCGCTGGTGGGCATAGAGTTATAGAGTCCGATTATTTATTGAATTTAAATAAAACAACTCTTTTTTGTGTATATGCATATTCGTGTCGGGGAAGTTTTTTGTGCGCAAGATATTATAAATTAAATTGGTTTTTTTAAAAAATTGGTAATATAAAGGGTATTGTTTTGTATTGTCTTTCATTTGTACTTTTCTAAAAGTTCCACTTGTTTGAATATGAATAACCTTCGGTAGGTCACATCATTTGGTTTTACTTTTGGTTTTGAATTTTACACTTGCCTACATAAATGACGAAACACGAATTGAATAATTGAAGAGTTAGGTTTGAGGGCAACTTCCCCTTGATAAGTCTGCCTTCTGCCCAGCTCAACAGTTATTCACTTATGCATATTTTTTATTTTTAGGATTTTAAAAATTTAATTACAATTTTATATTTGATACTTGATTTACTTATGTTCTCAGAATTTAAATGATATTGTGGATTAGTTCGCAGCAATATAAATTATTTATAATTTCTTTTAAACTTATTTCTATAATTAATTTTTTACTTTTAAATTGTTTTTTACGAATAGAAATTTTGTGAAATTCAAATTTCATTCCTTGCAGCAATGGCGCAAGAGAATTATTTAAATTTAATTTAACTTTACTATATTCTTTTGAAACAATATTTTTAAACACTGTTGTTTTCCTTGAGTTTTACCGGTATTTGATGACTTTAGTTAAAAGTTCCACTTAAGAAGCCAATAAATAAATAATGAGAAAGTTAAAATAGTAAAAAAGGAAAATATTAAAATTAAAAAGTAATTACACACACACGCGTGTTTCGAGAGCATTTGGGCTAACGCTCCTTTGGGTTAAAAATATTTAACAACAGCATATCTTTAGAATTTCCCATAGGATAGTCTCGCGCGCTGGAGATAAGAATTTTTTATTCCGTATAGTGATGCCACTGCTTGCGTTGAAATCGTTGAGTTTGCTAATAAAAAAATCGTTAAAAGTTTTACAAAATTTGAAATCGATAATGGGCTTTCAGGTGCTCATGCTCCGGTGGACGATTACGTTATTCAAAATTTGGTGGCCCTAGGTATCGTCGTTTTTCCATAATACGAGAAACGTTGAAACATTCGCGTAGATTCTTCATTATTTCATTTCTTTAAATATTGTTACGTGCGTACTGGTTCGTTATGGATTGAATGCACAAGTCGTTAAAAAGTTAACAAAAATTTATTCTTTCCGCAAGAAATAAATCAAAATTCTGAAATATTTCTTCAGAGATATTCGCACAATATCACAATTTCTCAAACGTTTAGCAAAACTCAATTCCAAACAGATAAACTAATTCTATCTCACAGCGAAATCGCTACAGCATTAAGTAAACAAACAACAGCTCGCTTTACACAGCTACAACTACAACTACTGAGATGAGGTGTTTCAATTCGGCTTTTATAAGCTTTTTTAATTATCATTAGAACAATCTCGATTTTTCTGTATGGCAACAGTAATTACGAAATATTTATTTATTAAGCATTAAATGCACGCGCTCTTTTATTTTTATTTTTTCGACGTAGCTTTTTTCTTCAAAAATCGTCTGCGTTGCACGGTGAAATATAAAGCAATTTTAATTACAATTCTAAATAAAGTGCCAAATAAATATGAAATCCGTAACAATATAATAAGTGGCAATAGTATTTGGTGGCAACAATTTAAAAAGTGATTCGCCGTTTATAGTGAAACGCTACAAAATGCCGTTTAAAGATTCTAGCACTTTCTGAGCTAATGCTTCTTTTCAATAATAACATAAATTGCAGATTAAACACATATCAGAGTAATTCTTGCCGCTCTCATGGCTGATGCCACAGGAATTTATTGGAATGAAAAATGTATGCTTATAGAGATAACATGAAATTTTGCTGTTCAAGTGTATATGGTAAAAGTGCTAAGGAAATGATCCTTAATAATAAAGCTAAAACTGTAAAAGCGAATGGGTTAGCAGGAGTGAGTGCAACAGCAGACTTGGTAGACTGCGAACTCACCGAGAGTATAAAATACCTTAACAAATCCTATTGGGCGATCGTTAAAATTTTAACCCTTTCGTATTTTTTAACTTTTTAATACGAAGTAAAGGAAGTAGTGTAACCACCAAAAATTCCAGGTACCATATTTCAACGAAAATATCCATTTCGACCGCTATCGAAGGCAATTTAACGATGTTTTCGCATGTCATCTGTACATAAGGACAGAATAAAAGCTTTTTTTTAAAAACTTTTTTTTTTTTTTTTTCCAAAACTAATTATAAAATGGATTCAGAAGAGATTTTTTTCGTGGCGTCTGTATCTCG
Source organism: Stegodyphus mimosarum (assembly GCA_000611955.2). NCBI lineage: Eukaryota > Metazoa > Arthropoda > Arachnida > Araneae > Eresidae > Stegodyphus > Stegodyphus mimosarum. The sequence goes on from KK113852.1 coordinate 610,619, forward strand.
TATAACTCAAAAACGAGTAACCCCAGAACGTTCAAATTTTGTGTATTGGACTGCTATAACACGTAGTTGTGCACCTCCCTTTTTGATTGCAATCAACCGCACCAAAAGTATATAAATATATATATAAATATACATCAGCTTCGTTACTCGGCTGCCTGAGCTCAGTTTTTTTCCCCTTATATGTTGGTAAATTGGGCATTTTTTTGCTTTAAAAATGATATATTTATGTTGTTCTTATCTTCCGGTGAAGGTTTTAATGCATTTGGTAATTTGCATGCAGTAGTTGTAGAATTATTAATAATTTAAAAGTTGTTTAAGTGCGGCTAAGCCTAATTTTTTACCATAGCAGCCATATTTGTTTACATTTGAAACTTAGCAGAAAGAGTGAATTATTTCTTTCTGCACCCTCAATGTCTTTTTAGGGAGTGGGACCAAAAGGAAAAATTTAGTTTTGTACATGGAAAAAATCTCCCTTCTTGCCTGCTGGCCGAATTGCTTGCTTTGGCGTAGAAAATGTAATTGTAAAAATTTTTTCTTTAAATTGTTTTAACTGTACTTGTGTTTTGTATTTTTAATAACGATATTTTGAGATTTCATGTATTTTATGCTTGCCGCGAAAGGAGAGCTGAATCAATTGAAGGAGAAATATGTGTGTAATGAAATTCGAGGAAATAAGTTTAAATGAAATGCAGCAAAAAATGTGTATAATTTAATATTTCGTGCAAGGAAGTCTTGGGGTGTACATATCAGCTTTTCTCCCCCCCCCAAAGGGGCCTTGTCCCTGAAGGACTATTATTTTCGTTTTGCGATTTTGCGTCGCAAACATTAAAAGTCTTAATCACTTTTCAAACTGTTGCCACAAAATATTGCAGCCCTGTATTATATTTAAAGAAATTAAAGAATGAAGAATCTGCATAAATGTATATATATTTCTCTAAATGTGATAAAACAGCGGTACCTAGAACCATCTAATTTTGAATAACTTACGTTTCCACTCGAATATGGGCATTTGGAGGCCCGAATTCGGAATTTGTTTTATTATCTATTTCATATTTTATAAAGCTTTAAGGAATTTTTGATGAACAAACTCAAAGGATTTAAAAGCGAGCAATGGCAACACTGTTCCGGGGGGGGGACCTTTTTATTTAAGGCGAGCGGAACTGTGTGTCGAAATTTCTGAAGATCACTCATTTTTAAATTATTTTGCGATATTGCTGTTGAACTGAATTTTATGGTTTAAGTGCAAAGAACATGATATTTGATAAATAAAGGTAATACACAAAATGTTTAAAAAAACGCCCCTTTGCACGTGATCTAAAAATCTGAAGCTTTTTTTTTTTTTTTTTTTTTTTTTTTTTAATG
>KK113852.1:612050-628424 GCA_000611955.2 Stegodyphus mimosarum
TTATTTTATTTTATTATTATTATTATTATTATTATTTTTTGACGTAGCTTTCACTTCAAAAATCATCTGCGTTGCACGGGAAAATAAAAAGGAATTTTAATTACAGTTGTAAATAAATATCCAAATAAATGTGAAATTCTTAACAATAATCTCTAAAACTTTAACGAATTTTTCATTAACAAAGTCAAAGATTTCAAAGCCAGCAATACCAACGTTGTGCAGAAAAACATTTTTATCTAAGAGTGTGTAAAATTTCTAAAGATAAGCTCAATTTAAAATTAGTTTGCGATATTGCTCTTGAAATCAATTTTATGGTTTGAGGGCGAAGAACATGGTATTTAATAAATAAAGGTAACGCACAAAATGTTAAATAAACGCCCCTTTGGACGTAATTAAAATCTGAAACCTTTCAGATTTTTTTTTGTTTCTTTTTTTATTTTGTTTTGTTTTTACAACATAATCCCATTTTAAGGCTTTTTCTTTAGTGATTACTTAGGTATTATTAAATGCAACACGTAAAATAATAAAAAAATTCTAAGTATAGCCTGAGTCTGTCACTCTTTTCAATTGCACAATTTTTGATTTAAATAGTACCTTTATCAGTGAATTAAAAAGGGAAAAAAATACATATCTAGTTGTCCCGCGTATTTTTATTTACTTGCATCTCGTGGTTAAAAAAATATTTCAGTTCGCTTTTTTTTTTTGTGTGTGTGTGTGTGTATGTGTGTGTGTGTAATTTTTTTTGTTGAGCGCAACGGATTAGCATTTCCGAATACCGTTACCCCTTGTAGATGTAAGTGGCCGTTTGTTGGTTGAAATGCTTTAAACGTGAGTAATATTGTTTACTTTGTCTACTGTGGATCAAGCGCCGTGAACAAGCGCACTAGGTCAGTGACGTCACATCGTGACTCATTGCTGGATTGCGTGAGCTTGAGCGCCCAATTTTTTTCCTTCGAAAGGGAAAACCTATTAAAGTTATCCATAAAAAATCGCTTTTCTTTTGAATAAATTTACAATGAAGAAGTACCTAATGGTTCTCTATTATAAGGTTCATTCAATCAATCTTTTTAGAAGTTAATATACTGTTCTGGTTATTCAACTTCAACTTCTACTTTTCTTTTCGAAGTCATTCAAAGTATGTTTTCCTTAGAAAGCTCTGTATTTGCTTTTTATTTTGTGTAATTTAGTTTGTAAAGAGTGTGTGTACATTTTTAAAACCAATTATGTTAATGTAATCGGCATTTAATTGTTTTTAAATATTTATAATTATAATACAGCGAGCTTTGTTGTGGTGATCTCCCTTTGAGAAGACCATCTAAGAAAGTGGCAAGTATTTGCGAACTGCGGAAATCGAACTCTAAAATAAATATATCACCTGTAAAATCACTACACGCATCTTCAAGAATCATATGCAAATTTCAGGAAGTAACCAGATGACATCGATGGTACGTCACAATGACGAGAGTGTAAGAGAGTGATATATAAGGAATACAGGCAAAGAAGTAAAATTGTTCGCAGGCGCTTTATAAGCATTTCAGTGCAATAACCGAATAGTTATGTCACAAAGGACGCATTTGGATGATTTTTTACGTGGTAGAATGATCGGCCGTCTGGAATGTGGGCGTACCCAACTGGAAGTATCAGACGAACTTGGAATTGCCCAGAGTGTCATCTCCAGGCTTTGGCAACGATTCCAAGATGATGGTAATGTGAGTAGACGTTACAGCACAGGTCGCCCCAGAGTTACGACGCCGAATGAGGACCGGTATTTGGCAGTTACTGCCAAAAGAAACAGGCGGAGCACAGCCTCAGCCGTGTCTCGTCAGCTCTCTTCAGCCACTGGTAAGACAATTTCGAGGCAGACCGTGTACAGACGCTTAGGGCAGATTGGTCTATATGCTCGTAGACCTGTCAGATGCGTTCCACTTACTGCAACTGACTGTCGCCTGCGGTTAGTCTGGAGTAGAGAGCATGCATTGTGGACACCGCAACAGTGGGCTTGTGTGATGTTTTCCGACGAGTCCAGGTTTAGCTTGCAGTCTGATTCTCGCCGGACTTTCATATGGAGAGCTCCAGGTACCCGTTACCACCAAGAAAACATCATTGAACGACACCGTTACGGTGGTGCAGGAGTGCTCGTTTGGGGTGGAATTATTCTGGGTTCCGGAACTGACCTGCATGTTCAAATTGGAACCATGACAAGCCAAATCTATCGGGACGTCATTCTGGAACAATATGTACGTTTGTTTCGGGGCGTCATGGGCGCACAATTTATGTTTATGGATGACAACGTCCGTCCTCACCGTGCAAACATCGTAAGCGAATGCCTTCAATCGGAGGATATCACCCGTATGGACTGGCCAGCATTCTCACCGGACTCGAATCCAGTAGAGCACTTGTGGGACATGCTTGGCCGACGAGTTGCAGCCCGTCAACGTCCTCCTACCTGTCTACCGGAACTTCGGAGAGCATTGCTTTTTGAGTGGTGTAATATCCCCCAAGATCAGATGGATAATTTGATACTCAGCATGCTTAGGCGTTGTACGGACTGTTTTGCATCGTCTGGGAGACATACAATGTATTAACAATCATACCAACCATGTAATATTGTTTTTTGTAAATAGGTTTTTTTTGTAATTTGCTCCAGGGAGAAAAAAATCGCTAATTTTTTTAATAATATCAAACATATAGCATCTTTTTTTGCTCTTTACATTTTGTTTAATAAATAAGCTTTACAAATAAGTCAAATTTGTTTTGCTTCTAACTCTTCCTTTGCCTGATGTTGCATTATCCTTAATTTCTGGACATGAGTGTAAAATGACCATTTCCAAAAGAGACGAAATTCATCAGAAACCATGGGTATAGTTCGACCGCCTGATCCGCGACCATAAGCGCAAACACGCATGCGCTATTCGGACCGAATTCTCAAAATAGGGTGGAAGTATAGGGACTTTATTTCCTTCCAGCATATCTCTATCCAGAGAAGAGAAGACTTCCACGTGACCACGTCGCAGCAAGTAATAACACCCCATTTGGACGAGTCTATGTGTTTTGGCAGAATGCCAGCCAGGGTTGCGTTTGAGATGGTCGTCTTTATAGTTTTTACTTAGATTTGGTTTATTTAGTTACGGCAAAGCACTCGGCGGCTATGTGCCTAACCCAGGGGTCGGCAACCTTTTGAGTCGGAAGAGTCAAAAATTACAAAATTTCAAAGTTTTTAAAGAGCTGTAAAATTTTTTCTTGCCAACAATAAATAGTACTCGCATAAATAAAGTTTTTTGATTTAAAAAAAAAATCTGAGAGGTTTCATATTTTAAATTACGTCCAAAGGGGCGTTTTTTAAACATTTTGTATGTTACTTTTATTTATTGAATATCATGTTCTTCGCACTTAAACCATAAAATTCAGTTAAAGAACAATATCGGAATATAATTTTAAACTGAGCATATCTTTAGAATTTCCTACACACAGTCTTACGCGCTGCAGATAAAAATGTTTTTTTTTCTGTACAACGCTGCCATTGCCCGCTTTTCCTCGAGTTTGTTAATTAAAAATTCGTTAAAGTTTTACAAAATATGAAATCGTTAATAAAACAAATTCCAAATTTCAAATTTGGGCTTCCAGATGCCTATATTCGCAGCAGGATTACGGCATTCAAAATTCGATGGCTCTAGGTACCGTCGTTTTATCACAATGCGAGAAACATACATACATTTATGCAGATTCTTCATTATTTAATTTCTTTAAATATAATACAGGGCTGCGATATTTTGTGGCAACAGTTTGAAAAGTGATACAGACTTTTAATGTTTCCGACGCAAAATCGCAGAACGAAAACAATGGTTCTTCAGGGACAATGCCCCTTTGGACTAAAAACCAATCTATTTATTCATAAGAAAAAATATCCATTTATATAAATAGTGTTTTTCACAACAAATTAGATAATATATATGGCATTATTAGATAATTACTTATTATTTAAGTAAAAAATTAAAACAATTAAATATTTACTTACTAACGTGGTACTTCAATAACAAACAATTGAGAAAACAAATTCAATGGAAGCGATGGGTTTGCTTGGTTATTCAAGTAGAAAATTTAAACTTTACTAAACAATGTAATTACTTAAAATAAAAAAAAAAATAAGATACATTTGAGTAAACAAATTCAATGGGAGCGTTGGCTTAGCATGGTTTTGAATAAATTTGGCTCATAACTTGTTGTTTTAAGTTTCAAACATGACTCCAAATTTTCATTTGATAGTTGGCTTCTTACTTTACTTTTAATTATATTCATGCAAGAGAACGCTTGCTCGCACGACTATGTCGATCCGAACATAGTTAGCATTCCAAATGCCAACTTCTTTACCTCACTGTAGCAATCTGGAAGACTTCCTTGCGTGGAATGTAAATGCTTAAACTCGCGGCATTTCTTTTAAAGCTGTCCACTTTTGTTGTGTACTTTGTTACGTACATACACTTCTCGACCTCCAACTCTTCCAACTTGCTTTTCAACTCTGTAAATCTTCCACTCCACAAAGCTGTACTTTTTAAATCGATCAATTACATTTCTAGAGATCCAGTATCAATTCCAAATTGCTCAATGTGGATTTCGTTACTATTTGTGTTGATAGGATTTACTATGAATACAAGAATGGTTTTGTTCGTTTTGAATTGTTCAAATCTGTCAGCAAATTCATCTTTAATTTTTTTTTTATAACTGTGCTGAAGGAATTCGTGTCAACAGTTGCACTGGTTTTATCGCGATATTGCTTTAGAAATTGAAAATGAAGTAATTTACCGCTCTGAATGTCTTCTGCAAAAAGAATTAATTTTTCTTCAAAACAAACCAATTCTTTTACCAAAACATAGACTGGGTTTCCCTTTCCTTGCAGTTTTATATTCAGCTCATTTAATTTCGCTGTGATATCCATCATAAAGTAGAAGTTTTGCAACCATTTGTCGTTCTCTAATTCAGGGTGATTAATGCCTTTTTCATTTAGGAATGTATTTATTTCATTCAAGCATAAAGCAAAACGTTTCAACACCTTACCTTTGGAAAGCCATCGCACTTTATTCTGAAGAAGGAGGTCGGAATATTGAGTCTCCATTTTGTTTAAGAATTCTTTAAACTGACGATAGTAGAATGTTTTTGACAACATGATGTTATAGTTCGACCGCCTCATCCGCGACCATGAGCGCAAACACGCATGCGCCATTCGGACCGAATTATTCTCAAAATAGGGTGGAAGGATGGGGATTTTCTTTCCCTTGAGCATATTGTTGCGAAAAATTCGGCGGTTGCGCCTGTATGTAAGCTTTCCGGCATAGCACTAGGGTTGCCATAAAATAGTGTATGGTAGGGTTGCCAGATTGGCGACTTTATCGCCCATTTGGCGACCAAATCGGCGATATCCCATGGTCCAATCGGGAAGCTTCTAGAATAACTTCCTGTCGAGATATTTCTCGAAACCTGTGGAACCTAAGGAAAAGCTATATAAACCCTTGCGTTTCTGAGAGCCGGCGTTGTGAGAATAGCTGCTTACTGTTAGTGCTAAGCTACGCGAGAGTTTTGTGAACGGAAAGCGATCGAGATAGTGCTTTGCCGTGAAGCTACCTTTACACTACAGCTTGACAGTGTATTGGTGATTGTTCCACGGTGTTTATTAGAAGTTTAGTGTTGCCGTGAAGCTACCTTTACAGTTACAGCCTGAAGCTGTGTTGCTGATTGTTTCAGCGTATTGATTGTAGATTTTCGACGCTTTTAAAGGTGATTTTGGAACTGTGCTGTAAATCGTGATTCTTGTAAATAAATTGTGCTTTTTATTGTTCTGCATCGTGTTTTCATCGGATACTCTCAAATCCACGCACCCGTATAACGCAACAATATAAATTCTCTTTTTCCGGAGGTCTTCACGTGACCTTTCACGGTGCAGTATGTGTGTATTGGCAGAATGCCAGTCAAGGTTGCGTTTGAGACGGTCGAACTATAACAACCTTGATTACCAAATTCATGAGCTCAACTATTTCGGCCGGAAATGTTTGGGCAGAAAGTGCTTCTTGGTGTATTATGCAGTGAAACGTAAGAATTTCGTGGTTTATTTTGCTCTGAAGAATCGTTGTTGCCCCTTTATTTTTTCCTGTCATATGTTGCTATTGAAACGATTTTATTTAAATCGGTCTTAATGTATTCAAGCCATTTTTGCACGGTATTCGCTGTATTTTCCCCTCTAGTTTGTCCCGAGAGCGGTAGTAATCCTAGAAGTTCTTTTGGACCTTGGGAAGACATATACCTGACAAAAAGGGCAACTTATGCCGTGTCTTTAATGTCGCAAGACTCATATATGTTGGCATTGAGCATCACCTCTCTAAGGCGACCACTTGCAAAAATGCATTTTTATGTGTGGCTGGTCGCCTTAGAGAGACCTCGCTGTGTGTGGTGTATATGATTACTGTTATTGTTTCCGACAAAAGTTTTTAAGAAATCAAATAAATGAGCATATATAATAAAAACCGTCTCTAAAACGACCACCTGCGTTTCCAGGTTACTCTGATGGTCTTATTAAAGAGATCATATTTTCATTCTTGGAAATACTGATTGTCTTAGAGAAGAGGTAGAGACGAGAGGGTTCGCTGTATGTTTTTTAACTTTAAAGCTTTCTGTTGGTTACAAAACAGAAATAACTGTATTTTCAACAGTATCCAAATAAATGAAATAAAAGTAAATAAATAAATAATTTAAAATAATCAATAGAAAAAAAGAATACCGACGAATTTTGGTTTACTGACACCAGTATTAATTTCATTGTTTAGAAGAAGTCTATCGACCTCAGTTAGAAAATTAGAATAGACCCATATAAACCAACAGAAGATTTATTTGGCATCTATTTCTATTATATTGATACCAGTAAAAAAAACCAGTGAAAGTCAATATAAACCAATACAAGCCAGTAGAAAGTTCTGACGTTGATGTTGGTTGTGTGGGCGTCAGATGATACCAGTAAGAAAAACCCACAGAGATCAATAGAACCCAGTAAAAGTTTTGTTTTCTATGGAGCATTTTGAAACCAGTAAGAAAAACCCACAGAAACCAGTAAAAGTCAACAGAAACCCATAGAATTTTATGGGTACCCATAAAAAATTTTACTGGTTTCTAGGAGCATTTTTAGCGGGGATATACACTGAAGTGACAAAAGTCATGGGATACCTCCTAATATTTTGTCGATCCTCCTTTTGCCGGCGAAGTACAGCAACTCGACGTGGCATGGACTCAACAAGTCGTTGGAAGTCCTCTGCAGGAATATTGAGCCATGTTGCCTCTATAGACGTCCATAATTGTGAAAGTGTTGACGGTGCAGGGTTTTGGGCACGAACTGACCTCTCGATGATGTCCCAAAAATGTTCGATGGGATTCATGTACAGCGATCTAGGTGGCCAGATCATTCGCTGGAATTGTCCAGAATGTTCTTCCAACCAATCGCGAACAATTGTGGCCCGGTGACATGGCCCATTGTCATCCATAAAAATCCCATCGTTGTTTGAGTACCTGAAGTCCATGAATGGCTGTAAGTGACCTCCAAGTAGCTGAAGGTATCCATTTCCAGTCAATGATCGGTTCAGTTGCACCAGAGGACAGAGTCCATGCCATGTAAAAACAGTCCAGACCATTATGGAACCACCACCAGCTTGAACAGTGCCTCGTTGACAACTTGGGTCCACGGCTTCGTGGGGTCTGCGCCACACTCGAACCCTACCATCAGCTCTTACCAACTGAAATCGTGACTCATCTGACCAAGCCACTGTTTTCCATTCGTTTAGGGACCAACCGATATGCTCACGAGCCCACGAGAGTCGCTGCAGGCGATGTCGTGCTGTCAGTAAAGGCACTCGAGTCGGCCTTCTGCTGGCATAGCCCAAGGAAGACAAATTTCGTCGCACTGTCCTATCGGACACGTCCCTCGTACGTCCCACATTGATTTCTGCGGTTATTTGACGCAGTGTTGCTTGTCTGTGAACATTGACAACTCTACGCAGACGTCGCTGGTCTCGGTCGTTAAGTGCAGGTGGTCGGCCACTGCGCTGTCCATGGTGGGATGTTATGCCTGAAATTAGATACTCTCGGCACACTCTTAACACTGTGTATCTCGGAATGTTGAATTCTCTAACGATATCCGAAATGGAATGACCCATGTGTCTAGCTCCAACTACAATTCCGCGTTCAAAGTCTGTTAATTCTCGTCGTGCGGCCATAATCACGTCACAGCCTCTTGACATGAATAACTTGAACACAAATGAAAGATCTGCCAAAGCACTTCGCATTTACACATTTTCTACGCGATACTACTGCCATCTGTATATTTGTATATTGGTATCCCATGACTTTTGTCACTTCAGTGTATAGCAAGTGATTTAGGTAGAAGAAAGTTGAATATCTTCCACCTGCAAATATGTTACATTTGAAGACATTTTGGCTATTCTATCTTGTACTGTTTTAGCGGATAGTGGCAAATCTTTGATTTTTTTCAAGATTTCTGGTTGGTTTGTTTTTGAAATCACGGAACAGTTCTTCAGATGCACGTAGCAAGCAATTTTTGAACATACTCACCATCTGTGAATGATTTGTTTTTTTTTGTTCAATTTCTAGTGATACCGCGAAGCTTGCCAGATTAACATTACTTGTAGATTGCGTCCAGTTACTTAACATGGAACTTGATTGCTGTTTTTGTTTTTGGAGCTCGTCGACAGCTTTTTTTCGTTATTCGCCGGCTGGATATTTACTAGCAAACTGAGTATTTTTTTTTAGTGGCATTGTTTTGCGTCTTTCTAAATTTGATTTCTTATTGTGTGCGAGTTTTCCGTGGCAAATGAGACAAGTCAGAAGGCCATCTGAGTTGCATATGAAAGCGAACGACTCCGTCCAATCCGGAATGAATTCTCGATACTCTTCTTCAATTCTTCTCTCTCTCGCTGGCTTTTTTTTTTTTTTTTTTTTATTTTTTTTTTGTAGATTCCATGCTTGTGGTGAAGCTGTAATAAAGAATTTTTTAAATTATTATTTAGGTATTCCAAAACAGCAGATGACAAGTTTTGCAATTATTTACTATGTCAATGTAAAGTAATAGTAAATAGTACATACGAGAAGCTGGGCATGCATAATGAAATATAATTTATCAAAAAACATTTTACAACGATATTTCCCAATTAAAAATACTTACCTAAATAAAATAAATAATTCTCTAATAATTTAATTATTAAAATAAATAATTTAGACACGAAACACTGTTTGTCTCACTCTCACCTACTGATTGACTATTAAGCACATAGTTTTGTCGCATCTGTGGTCGCCTACGTCTGCGGTAATCGCCGATTGGCACGAACGGACCTGTCAGAAGGTTTACTAACAGTAGGACTTTGTTTCTTTTTTGACAATTCTTATTGACTTCAAAAAAGTAGTTAGGTATCTTATTTGAAAAAAAAAATACGTATGATATGTATTTTAAAAATATAATACTTATTATGTTACGTATCGTTACTTCGGTTTTCTTCTTCTTATTATTATATATATGTACATACATAACTTAAGATCATTCGATAGAATAATTCGAGGTCTTCTAACTCTTTTACTTGAAACAACAAACTATACGTCACAGCCAAAGCACTGGTGAAGACGCCAAATTGTCTCGCGTCGAAAGCGAATTAAAACCTACGTACAAACATCCGACGACGGCGTCATTCGAGAGCTTCCGACGGACTGACGACAGAGACGACGCGTGTCATGGAGGAGGGGTGCGGCGAAAAGCGACACAAGTGGCTGAGAGATAAAATCGGTGCCTAATCCTCGTTAATCGATTGAAAACGATTTTTATTTATTTATTTTATTTTATTTATTTATTTTTTTTTGATAAAATAAATAATATTTGCGTTTGGCACTAAAGAGCCACAGGTTGCCAAACCCCGGCCCTAAGGGGAAGGATGCCTTCTTGGAAGACTTTTTAAGGGAATTGGCTCGTATACACATTTCACATGGGGAAAAATACGGAAACAGCCAGCCCGCTCTCGAGGATTTGAACTACCAGTGTTCAGCGACATTACCGCTCAGCCGCTGGTGGGCAGGTGCTTGTCCTAGAGAGCGTTCCTTATAATTAGAAGTAATGGCTTATTTTCACATGCTTCTCCATCTTTAAGCCTTTTTATTTAGCCCAAAGGGGCACTTTGCCCAGAAGACCTTGCAGAGACATTAGGTTATTACGAAGCAGGAAACATGAAAAATGAGCAACGCCTTCGCCGGGAATCGAACCACGGACCTCTCGGTTACGCGTCGATCGTGCAGACTACTACACCACGAAGGCATGCGAAGAAGGTGGGAGAAATACCTTATAAGCTATTAATTTTGTTTTGGTATTCTGCGTTGGTTCACTATAAACAGCGTTTCAATTTTCAAATTGTTGCCACCAAATATTATCGCCCTGTATTATATTTAAAGAAATTAAATAATGAAGAATCTGCATAAATGTATTAGTATGTTTCTCGCACTGTGAAAAAATAACGGTACAAAATCAAATCTGACATCAAATTTTGAATAACGAAGTCCTCCACTCGAATATGAGCATCTGGAAGCCCAAATTTGGAATTTGGAATTTTTGATTAACAAACTAAATGATTTGAAAGCGAGCAGTGACAACACTACCGAATAAAAAAACATTTTTATCTCCTTTAGGGGAGGGGAATAAAAAAACATTTTTATCTCCAGCGTGCGGAACTGTGTATCGGAAATTTTAAAGATTTGCTCATTTTAAGATATGCTCGTTCTAAAGTATCATATTCTAAAGATGTGTTTATTTTAAAATTATTTTTCGGTATTTTCTCTGAACTGAATTTTATGGTTTAAGTGCGAAGAACATGATATTTTATAAATAATGGTAACCCACAAAACGCTAAAAAAAATCGCCCCTTTGTGCGTAATGTAAAATCTAAAAGCTTTTAGTTTTTGTTTGTTTGCGCAGTGTACATCGTTAGTCAATAGTGATTGATGCGACCTGAACATGTTTTCGGTGACCGAAGCGTTCCAAAGAGCAAATACATTGTCAGTCACCGCAGACTGACCGGTAACGTGTTAAAAACTGATAAATCTGCGGAACATCATTAACAGCCTCGTGTTATCCTATAAAGCATTTTTGAATGCAGTGGCAAGAAACATATGTCATCCCGTGGCGTTTGTCTGTTGAAGAATATAGTCATCGTTTCCATCATCTTCTGTGAGGATATTTCTTGTTCATTCTTGTTGCATTTTAGAAATCTTACGCTTTAATATTATAAGCATTCAACAAAAAAGAGGTAAAATAAAAGTGTGATTTTAGAGTTCCGGAACTTTTAAACCGCATTGCAAGATCAAGCTTGTCAAGTCGTACATCATTGAATACCATTCTTTCCTCTTACTAACTTCAGACAAGATAATCTTGCTTATTTATTGCGCTGTATTCTAAAGATAGAGCCTAGTTAATCTTTTTAACCCGCTTTACTGAAAAATAAGGTAGCGTTATGACATGGGCACTTTTTGTGGCATTAATATCGAAGCTCGAATTCTTATCCCGGGGGGGGGGAGGAGATGGAGATGTATTACCTTTTCTCATTAATCAGGAGATTACATCGCACCTGTAGGCATCGCTGTGTATCCCCAGGGCGTCCCGGGCGGTCTGTGCATCTATCGAGCCAGTTCGTAGCCCATCGCTTGTCGGTCCACATTCCTAAGTGATTTCCAAATGCTTTTTTTTTGTTGTACCTTTTCAGTGCTGCAATGGTCTTTATATTATGGTCCTCTGCTGTTTTTTATTTTTGCATGACATTCTGTATGTCTATGTGTTGGTGCTTCAATGCGCTGAATATGAAATGATGGATGGTATGTTGGGTCATTGAAATTATTTCGTTACTTACTCAGCATACACAGGTGTAGACTTTTCAGATAATGGAGAACATTAACAGAATGAAAGCAGACACACTCCAGACTATGATTTTTTTTTTTTTTTTTTTTAATCAGCGCCATACTATAATTAGATTTTGACATTGTGAAAGTTCCTTTCCTTCAGTTTAAAGTGTTCCTTTCATGTTTGTCACATCTGTTCGATGGATTTTCATAAACTCCAAAAGCTATCGAAAAGCCTTTTTTTTTTTACTTCCTTGTACAAAGTGAAGGAAGTATTATAATCGCGAAAAATTCCGGGTACCATATTTCAACGAAAATATCCATTTTGACCTCTATCGAATGCAATTTAATAATGTTTTTGCGTAATATCTAAACGTAAGGACACAAGGACTCGGTAAATTCCCCAGTAAAATTATAAAACTGATTTAAAATGGATTCTGAAGATATTTTTTCGTGGTTTTCCCCGTGTGTAACGCAACGAGTCAGTGCCCTTAGAAAGTCCTCCACGAAGACATCCCTTGTCTTAGCCAGATAGCCATTGAGGCTTTGCCGTAGTTAAATTTACAACACTTAGAAAGACCCCCGCGAAGACATCCGTTCTCTTAGGCACATAGCCTATAGCCCTTGAGGATTTGCCGTATTGCATCCGTTCCCTTATGCAGATAGCCCTGATATGCTTATAAAGTATTTTCTCCCTGCTTTCTGCATGCCTTCGTGATGTGACGGTAACACAGTCGGCACGTTATCGAAAGGTCCAGGTTAGAGTCCCGGCGAGGGCATTGCTCATTTTTCATGTCTCCTGCTTCTAAATAACCTAATGTCTATACAGTGGCGGCCAAGCTAAAAGAAGTGGCGAATGATGGTTCTTCTCTATCAGAATTTGGTGATTGGGTCTTCTAATCCTCAGTCGCTCTTTAAAAGGAGGACTATATAAGGTATTTTCTCCCTCCTTTCTGCATGCCTCCGTGCTGTAATGGTAGCACACTCGGCGCTTATTCGAGATGTTCAGGTTCGAGCCCCGGCGAGGGCATTGCTTATATTTGACGTCTCCAGCATCAAAAATTCCTAATGACAGTACATGCTTTGCCATAATAAAATAAATCAAGCCTAACCAAACCAAACCATCAAATAAGTCTAATGTATTGAATTAAACGCTAAATAAATTATTTTTTAACTTAAACTAGAACAAATTACGAATTCTTCTCAAGAGGATTAAAACTTGAGAGTAAGTAATGGAAACGGCCTTTTTTTGGGGGGGGGGAGGGACGGTAAACTCTTGTTTAAATTAGTCTTATTTACGTCTAGCAGAAGCATTCTTATATATTTATTTATTGCAGTTTCGTTGATCCCCAGAATGAAGTATCATATTTTTAATTTTCTGTAGAGGATTTGATGTTCCATCAATAATATGTATAACGTGTAAACTCTAACCACGCAACGTGTAACGTGTAAACTTTACATGTGCTTTAATTTAAAGAGTCCGGCAAAAAGGGGTAAAAAATTCTGAATAGTTGCTGAATTATTTTATTGTCAAATTAATTATTTCAGATTACAATGAAGCATGTGAGGGTTTTCTGCTTAAGCGGGGGGATGCTTTCGCGTAGGAATTTTCAAGGAAAACTAGTTCTTCTTCATGTTGCACATGGGGAAAAACCACGAAAATTCCCAAGCAGCCAGCTCGTTCCCTGGATTCCGCCCACCGACGGCCGAATGTCGTTGGACACTGGTAGTACGTTCCAGGTTCGAATCCCGTGAACGGACTGGCTGCATGGGCGTGTTCGTGGTTTTCCCCATGTGAAACGTGTATACGAGCAAGTTTCCTTTCGAAAGTTCTCAATAAAGACATCCCTTCCTTTAAGCAGATAGCCGTCTGCTGTAATCACATAAACCAAACTAAAACTAAATATTTCCCTGGATTCATCAAATTATCTAAGAAACATTAACCTCAGCACTGAGGAATTTAAATTATATTACTAAATTTGATTAGTACCTCTTCGATGAATAGGTTAGATCAGAATTTTCTTAACCGGGGGGATTCTTCCTTGCGTGAATTTCGGAGGGGAGGGGGAGCGAACAGCCTTTCATATATGTGTTTAATATTTAGTTACAATTTGTGAATGTAAAATATAACTTTTATTGACTTTTGGTATTTATGTCAATTTTCTATGCTTTTTTTTATTTAATTTATAAAACGAGTTAAAAATAATCTAATTTTAAGTTGAGAAAGGGGGGGGAAATGATCTTCTAACAGCTGTCAAAGGTGTACATGGGCTAAAAAGTTTGAGAACCACTGAATCAGATTATTGGAATATTGGACATGCAGAAGGTAATCTACGTGAGGGGAGGGATGCCTTCTTGAAGGACTTCCTAAGGGAAACTGGCTCGTATTCACTTACCATTAGGGAAAACCAACCATGTAGCTAGTCTTCAAAGTTGGTGTCGACATAACAGTATTCAGCGGCCTTAACCACTCGGCCACTGTTGGGGTTGTCAGTCAATACAGACGCATATTTAATAATTTCTATTCTTAAATCTTTTTTTAATTTATTAAATGGATATCAGAAATTTTGCCGTAGTAGGGAAATTTTTAATAGGGAACTGAAGTTTTTTTTCTATCTTCCTTTATTCGTATGCGAAAAATTCAAGATCTTATAGTGCCGAGGTTTGAATTCGAGAAAAATTAAGATTCGCCCACCTCTAATTTTTTTTTCGTGGAAATATACATAAAAATTAAATGTCACGCAATCCAGAATTGTCTTAGTCTGAAAACCTGCCTTGCTGATTAGTTTCTTAAATTGAAATTCTGGGTTTTCGATCAGCCATTGAAGCGATGTTTAGCCGTTCAATATTTTTAAAGCACCCTGTATAACAATTTGCTTAGCAGGTTTATTTTCATTCTCCACTAGATAGCATGAACAGTTTGTCCTCCTTCCAAAAGAAAAGTCAACTTTTTTTAACATTTAATATATTTTTTATGCATTTTATGCCGTTTTTTAAATTTGTTCATTAAATGAACGTGCTTTTTTTTAGCCCAAATGGCGTTAACCCAAAAGAGCTATTAATTTCGTTTTGACATCTTGCGTTGATTCATTATAAACGGCGAATCACTTTTTCAATTATTGCCACCAAATATTATCGCCTTCTATTATGTTTAAAGAAATTAAATAATGAAGAATCTGCATAAATGTATGTACGTTTCTCGCAGTGAGATAAAACAACGGTACTGAGAGCCATCGAAGTTTGAATATTGAACGTCTCCACCCGAATATGGACATCTGGAAGCGCGAATTTGGAATTTGTTTCATTACCTGTTTAAATCATTTATGAGTTTTTGATTAAGAAACTGAACTATTTCAAAGCGAGCAGTGGCAACACTGTACTGAAAAACAGCATTTTTATTTCCAGCTCGTGGGAATATGCATCGGAAATTCTTAAGATATGCTCCTTTAAAATTATTTTGCGATATTGCTGTTGAACTGAATTTTATGGTTTAAATGCGAAGAACATGATATTTAATAAATAAAGATAACACACAAAACGTTAAAAAAAGCCATATTGAATTCGAAATTTTTCAGGTTTTTTTTAAAAAAAATTTTATTTTTATTTATTTATTTATTTATTTTATTATTATTATTATTATTTTCTTTTTGTCGTTTCTGTTTACCATAATCGATAAACGCAAAAATCTGGCTTTTTGTGAAGGAAATACCTGCATGATATTTTCTAGACTATTTCTCTGAAATTAATTCCATTCTAAATTTATCTAATTTTAAAGTTGTCTTATTTCTTTTTGACATGTGATTAGCATTATTTTCTCTATGCTAAAGGCGTTTTAAACCTCTTTGAAGCGTTTAAATTTTGCATTTCTAAGGGTTAAATCATTGAAAAGTATAACAATTATCTTCTTTTCTTTCGTCGCAGCTGCCTTCATTTCAGGCATTTGGAATTTTTAAATAAAGTCCTCGAGACTTTTAATCAATGCATTTGTTTGTCGAAACGTGTTTGTGTTGACAGAAAGAACTGTCATATTTTCTCTTACTCTCATAACTAGAAATTTCCTCTATCCCTACAGCTGACTATCATACGTTACAACTGTCTGTAACTAGAGATTACCTCATCAACGGAAAAAGCGGAAATGGCTTTATTTTTCATTTACCGAAAACTAGTATTGTTTATGTAAATTACATCGTTTTTCTTTCTCTTGGTGTCTTAATTCTTGCAGTTGCAGTCACTGCCAAGAAAAGTGTCTTTTGATATGTAATTTTGGTTTTCGAGAATCAAAGATAGTTGTCTTAAATCTTTCTTCAGATGTAGAAGTGGTGAAAAATTAAGTCAAATCGTCATATTTCTAAGATACCTTTCTAAATTACTAAATAAAAAAAATTTTTTTTTTTTTTAGTCCAAAGGGATGTAGTCCCGAAGGACTATTACTTTCGCTTGGGCGTTTTGCGTCGT
>KK113853.1:0-17659 GCA_000611955.2 Stegodyphus mimosarum
CGAAACTTCTATAAGATAGATGTTACGTGCGGGGTCTATCCCAGAGAATTACTGAGGATCACCTCGAGATAAGGGACCTGCTTTGTCCAGGGGATTGATGTTCCATAGAATTGCAGATTTGTCTGAATTTTTTTTTTGTTGCCTAATGACATTTGCATTAAAGAATGACGTTTTAAGAAAGCTGCGATCATGAAGTTAAAGGCCTCGTTTGCGATTAAAATTCAGAGTCAAGGCTTGAAAAATATTTAAAAGCTTCCGTGATTGCTTCAAATGTTTAGAAAATACTTCTAAACTGCCTAAATTTAATAGCGTTTTTAGCGTTCTGTAGCTTTTTTCTTTCAGCTAATAAAAAAAACGATTGTTCGGTGGGCGTGGCTTTCCTTTCTTTTTTCCAATTTGGTTTTTGTTTAGCTGACAGCTAATCAAAAAACGATTGTTCGGTGGGCGTGGCTTTAATTTCTTTTTGCCAATTTGGTTTTAGTTTAGCTGGTTCTTCTAGCTTTGCACCTGGGAAAGCAAGGATTTCTTTTTCCTTTAGTGAAAACATTTTAGCTTTTTCTGGCAGTAATTTCTTCCTGTATTTCTATGCTTTTTTCGATATTGTCAGTGTGTTGAGAAAATCTTTTTTAGAACAAAACGTGCGGGCCACCGCAAAGGGCCCATACTGCTGGGTTTTTTATTAGTAAGTTTACATGCTTGGGTTTCATGGGGATCTGCCTATTTTAAGCATCTTGCTTTGTAATTACATAGGGGCCGTGAGTGACCATAATATTTTATAGGGTTGCTTAAGGAAAGACCGGTATTTATCTAATACTTGCTTTATTTTACTGGCGTCTCCTGGTTTTGCCTAAGCCTCCTCCTTCGTGAAAAGACGTTTTTAGTTTGTGATTAAAATACTTCGGCTAGAATTGGCGTGCTAATTCTAAAGACTGCTTACTGCCTTCCGTGTATTTGTACAAGGTAAATTTAGGAAATATCCCAAACGAACCTAAGAGTCGATGAAATGGAGCTTCTTTCGATCCAAAAGAATCCAGACAATCGTCCACGAAAAAAGCAACAATATAGCATGTCAACACTATCGTTCCATCCGATCGATGTATGCAGTAAACAATCGTCCTATGGTGGTATAAAATGTTTTAAGAGAAGAAAGACTTATTTTAAAGAGAGGAGAGAGTGCTTTCATAGTCTCAACAGTAGCAGAGTTTATTCTTTTGCAATCTGTCCGTGATATATTAACATGATTTTGAGCATTTTTATAATACGAAACCCATTCATTCCGGTTCCACTGTCATTCCAGTTCTTCTGACTTCTATCATTTGAAGACACTTCTCAAAGTATTTCCAGAGTTAAAATGGAGCCACACTTCCCAGAAATTGTGCAATGGTGATTGGAAGACAAAACATAAAGTTCAGTGGTGGACCACTATGGTGGTATAAAATGTTTTAAGAGAAGAAAGACTTATTTTAAAATTAAAAGAGAGAGTGCTTTCATAGTCTCAACAGTAGCAGAGTTTATTCTTTTGCAATCTGTCCGTGATATATTAACATGATTTTGAGCATTTTTATAATACGAAACCCATTCATTCCGGTTCCACTGTCATTCCAGTACTTCTGACTTCTATCATTTGAAGACACTTCTCAAAGTATTTCCAGAGTTAAAATGGAGCCACACTTCCCAGAAATTGTGCAATGGTGATTGGAAGACAAAACGTAAAGTTCAGTGGTGGACCACACACGTTCCATAGCTCAGCTTTTATTCTCGTTTTAGTCATTTCTCGTACGAATTTCATTTAAAAAAATAGGTTGAAATAGAAATGCAGTGTCTGAAATGGTACCAGTCATACCTTAGTGTTAGGTAAATGATCTAAGAGGCAGTGACACTCAGAGCATCCCAACATGTGGCCAAAATTAACAATCACACAAAAGAATCGAGGAATGATGTACGATTTTAAAAATACGCCCACCTATTAGGATTGCACGCGTATTACGACATACATGGGGTCCTCCTGAACATATTCTCATTGAAGCACATTTGTCTAATTAGTAATCGCTGAAATTGTACTGCTTGCAGTGCAGAATTGCATAATATAATTTTGAGGTAGCTATCGTTTCGAAATCCCTTTAGGCCGGCTCTAATCCATTCTAAGTTCTTCTCAATTTACCTTTTTTTTGAGAAATTTCTCCAGCAATTTGAAACCAGGGTATGCAACCTGGGCTAATTTTAACATAAATATTTTTGTTTCTCATTTCAAGCGAATCAATGTTATAAAATATGAATTTTTTTATTTTCTACACCAAATCAGTGTAAAAATAAAGAAAATGCTACCAAGAGTACAAATGTACACAGCGCCCACACATCTCAGAAGGTTTACATAAATAACGTACAGCTGGGTCCATACAGATAGGACTTATAACTGTGGACAAAGAATGCACAACTTTATGCTGGGGGAATTAAGGAGTCAATCTTGATTTTAGTCTGGGCAATGATTCTCTCAAGAAACCTTATAGCCTTTGGTTCCTAACATTCATTTAGCAGTCAGTTCATCAAATGATATTCGTGACTAATAAGGTACCAAGTTGACAAGTTAATTTTCTATCCAATAGAATGACATAAAAAGCAAATCGCACCCTATATCTGGCAAGTTCAGTTAAACCTGAAAGCTTTCGGTACACCAGAGGCTTGAAATTGAAGCACACGATGTTACATTGAGTTCTTCGCAGTTAATATTCTTCCCTTTTACTGGTATAATTATTTTATTTGGATAGGGTTGAGATAATATTCTCCCATTGTCAGTGATTTCTTTGCATTTGTAATCTTTTTCGTAGGGACACGAGGAATTTGTAAATATCTGTTCGTCTTCCAAGCTTTTAACGATTACTGCAATGTAACCGTAGTAAAGACGCAATTTGCTCTGTGATGTGTTGTTGATCCTTTCTTTGCTTCTGGTGTCTACTACTAGCAGAATATACCAGTAGATAAAAAATAATGACAAAAGTCTCTTGCATCAAAAATAAAGGTTTTCAAAATTTACAAACGCTTCACTCGTACGTTTAAATGTTCCAAACGACAAAGTCATGCTTTAAATAATTTCTGTAGAGTTGAAAAATTCCTTGCGCGAGTAGAATTTAAGAAATGCACACGCAGGGCGCAAACAGACCTTCTAAGGAAATTTATGTCTTCATAACTGCCCCACACCACTGAGCTAAGCCTGCTTCGAAACGTTTCGTCCAGAAGTGTTTATCAAGTGACCTTTACTCTGAATGAGCAAAAAAGAAGGGGACATTTGACGTTTTAAATCAGCTCTCAGCCTCCTAAGGGAGAATTCGCAGTTTGAATATAAGTGACATTCTTGATAATATTTTCATTTCACCTGATATCACTCGCAACACCTTTAATTGCTCACGTGATCCTCACTTCAAAAAATGCACGTAGGCTCTATTCGATTATTTTAGGAGACCTTATTCTATGTTTCTTTCCACACTTACATTATCATTCTTGGTTCCTGCAGAACTACTTAGTGTGTTCATGTGCCTGATAGCAATAACACAGCGTCGGCACTTTCTTTAGTGTGAATATCTCAGTTCTTATGTTGAAACTAAACATATTGTTCCGATTGGAGGTGGCGTTTAATGATTTACTTTTCCTCACTTGGAGGAAAAATATTGGCAATTTTCAACGATTCCTTTTGCTGGTTCTTGTGAATACCTTCACTTTAACTATCGGAAACTGCCAATTGATAAATCATTTGGATGGCTTTCTTAGAAGATCCTTTTACTTTCTCAGTGCATTCCGTATTACGTATGGATTCAACAGGCTTGGGAAAGGGTTTCTGGTAAATTTTTCGTCATCGTTCTGATGTTGCGGTAGCCTAAAATTTGTCAAGATTTCGAATGGTACATAACCTTCACTTAATAATTTACTCATGTTCTAAGGTCCTTCGTTTTTTTTTAATATGAAGAAAAACTGATTTCGTCTTCATGCTCTTTGGAACAGAATATTCAAAGAAGGTCACCTACTTTCAGCCAATCACTAGACTGCTGCGGAACTATGATAGTGGAGTGGTTTCCTTCTAGTATGGGGGCATTTCAAAACTTATCCAAATATGATTTCTAAATTTAATTGCAATAAAACAACTAAATTCTTGAATTAGAAGTGCAGAGTCTGAAAAGGTACCAATCATAGGCTACTGTTAAGATGAGCTATCTGGATCTCAAGTTCAGATCAAAACAGGAAAGTGAACAAAATGTAAACAATGGCCTTATGGTGTCATAAAATGTCTTTAGACAAGAAAGACTTCATTTAAAATTTTTAAAAATGTGCTTTCATAGTCTCAGCAGTAGCAGAGTTTATTTTTTTTGCAATCTGTCTTTGAAATATTCTTAGCATGATTTTGAGCTTTTTTATAGTACAAAATCCCATTGATTCTGCTTCCACTATCATTTCAGTTCTGACTTGCATGACACTTCTCAAAGAGATTCCAGTCTTAAAACGGAACCACATTTCCCATAAATACTTGTGCAATGGTCATTAGAAAACAAAACATTATGTTCAGTGGTGGCACATAGGCTTTCCATAGCTCAGGTTTTATTCTCCTTTAGTCATTTCTGGCACAAATTTCTTTCGAAACAAAATAACAGAAGATTGAATTAGAAATGCAGTGTCTGAAAAGGTACCAATCGTACCCTACTGTTATGTAAGTGACCTCAGAGGCAGTGACAACGTGAGGATCCCAAGATAGGGAAAAAAGTAACAATCACACAAAAGAATCCAGGAATGATGTACGATTTTAAAGGATACCCAGTATCTATCAGGATTGCACGCTTAGTATGACATGCTTGGGCTCCTTATGAACTAATTCTCATTGAAGCATGAGTTACTCTTTTGTCTAATTAGGGATCCCTGAAAGTATACTGCTTGCAGTGCTGGTTTAAGAAATCCACAATATAATTTTGAGGTACTTATCATTCAAAAATCTACTTTAAGCTGGCTCTAATCCATTCTAAATCCTTCTGAAGTTACCTTGTTTTTGTGATACTTCTCCAGCAATTTCGAACCAGGGTATGAAACGTCAGCTATTAGGAAACCGCCAGAAATATTTGTGTTTCTCAGTGCAGACGAATCAATGCTAGTAAATATGAATTTTTCATTTTCTACCTAAGATCAGTGGGAAAATAAGAAAAATGGAATCAAGAGTAAAAATGTGCACAGCAGCTTAACATTTCAGAAGTTCTACATAATAAGTCCATGGAAATAAGTCTGGGTCCATGGAGATAAGTCTTATAACTGTGGACAAAGAATGCACAACATTATGTGAGCAATTAAGGTTTCAATTTTGATTTTATTCCGGGGGATAATTCTCTCAAGAGACATTATAGCCTTTGGCTCCTGAGTTTCATTTAGCAGTTAGTTCATCACGTGACTTTCGTGACTGATAAGGTACCAGTTTTACTAATTAATTCTCTACACTAGTATGAGATAAAAAGAAAATCATACCCTATATCTGGCAAGATAAGTTAAACCTGAAAGCTTTTGGTACACCAGAGGCTTCAAATTGATGTCACACGATGTTACGTTAATTAAGTTCTCCGTAGTTATTAGTCTTTTATTTTACTGGTATAGTTATTTGACTTGGATATGGTTGAGATAATATTCTCCCTTTGTCAGTGATTCCTTTTCGTTTGTAATCTTTTTCGTAGGCACTTGAGCAATTTGTAAATATCTGTTCGTCTTCCAAGCTTTTAACGATTACTGCAATGTATGCGAAAGAAAGCACACAAAATTCAATGCAAAATGTTAACACCACCCTCCAGAATGTAAATGTTTTTATGGCATCCTGAGACATACCAGACGTGAGGTATTTGAAGATTTCGAACACTGGTTAGTCTGTAAACTATCAGAAAAGAATGAAAAGAAATTAGAAGCTATGGTTAAGAACTACAAATGGAGCTACAAATTATCGATTGGATCTGGTGAATTTCCTTATTTCCCTCTTGTAGAAAATAGCATATTCTGGGAAAGAAATTTTTGCTCAATGCATGCTTAAAATGAATAAATACAAACACTCGTATAAGAAACTAATTGAAGTGCATCTGATTTTCTTGTCTCAGTGGTTTTAAAAATCTCTGAAAATACTAAACTCTTGCGATGAGCTGCTATAATTAAAAATTCTTCTAAATGTAGCTTATGAGAAGACTCTCTCCAGTTGTTGGTCTCAGAAGTAAATCCTTTTCCCAGGCTGTTACGGTTTCTTCGGAATTGCCAAGTATACCCTGTGGGTAGATACAGTATGTTGTTAAAGTCAATGCATTTTTATGTTTAGATGGCAAAAGCAAATTTGCTTTTGACTGATTTGCGTTTAATGAAATGCAGTCCCATGGTATTGCCCTCAAGTAAAAGAGAACAAACCAGGTAATCTACTTGCCATTTTCTGGTTTATTAATCTCTAAGCCATAAAGCATTTCATAGTATCGGAAAGAAGAAATACATTATCCTATTTTCCTTGAACAGCTTTCTAATTTCCGAGAAGGGTTGTAGATCGATGTTTGGACAATCCGCTTTTTAAAAGTCCAAAAACCAATGGGGGATATGCCAGAACATTTGGTAGGGTTATAAGTGTTTTAATAAGATTATTTTAGAGTTTTTTAATAATTAAACTTTTAATAACAGAGTTTTTTTTAATAACTAGATACGAATAATTTTCTTCGAAAAGAGCACATACTTAGGCTTCCATCCACCAGCCTCTTTAAAAGCGCAATTTTGCATGAAAACAAAACTGTCAATCAGGAGACGATAACTTATACTTTCCAAAACATAACTGCATTTAAAAAATTTCCAAGCAGATATTTGTTTATGAGACCAAAGCAAAAACCATCTAAAAATGACCGAACAGACGTTGTATTTATCTAGATTTTAATAAAATCATGTACTTCAGTAAAACTGCTGTTTTGAATAGTTCGCAAAAACTGAAACCCAAATAGATCATACGCATTATAATCATTCCGTCAATATTTAGGTCTAGTTTTAAAAGTAAAAATTCTGATGTGTACACCACATGACTTCCTTGTACGGAATATTAAATTATATGCCTTTTGCACTTCATTTAAACATATTGGATTGAATTAAAACTACTTCATCGATAGCGCATAAACCACAATATAGTATATGCACTCTTTAAATTTCACTATATTTGTTTACCACAGCGAAACTCTGGCGCTAGCTTCACTTAACAGAGTTGCATCTCATTGATTTTATAACTCATCAGAATGCGCAAAAATTATGCGTATCATCTGGAGAATTACCTAATCGTTGCCACATGTTCTTTTCAAATACTATAATAAATCTAAAACGATATGTAAAAGAAATTAAATTTAAAAATTAAGTTTTAAGTAAATAACAAAAAAAGAGGTACAGTATCTCACGGACGATTCAGTATTTCTCATTCAATTAATTCAGTTCTCACTTCGCGACAAGGCAAAAATATATAAACACTCAAAATATCTGTATTAAAAATTACGAAGTAAATCTTGAACACTTATTCCCTCGAATAAATTCCAGAATGGATTAGGCATGATTTAATTCGCAATAATAAAAGAAGGATCGATGTTTGTTGTTGCGATGCTTAGTTTCTCTAGATTGGCAGCAAATCCACTATTTTGCTAAGTTTCAAATGCAAACAATAATGTTATGATAAAAATAATTAGGCTTAGCAATACTTCAACAGCTTTTAAATTGTTGATAATTTTACAACTATTGCGTGCAGATTTACAAAAGGCACAAAACCCTTAACCAGAAGATAAGAACAACATAATTCAGTCATTTTAAAGCAAAAAATGCAGAATATATCCACATATAAGAATAAAAAAACTGAGCTCACTGAGCCGAGTAACAGAGTGGATATATATATATATATATATACACATAAATTTATATACTTTAGGTGCTGCCGATTGCCACCAAAATAAGAGGTGCACATCTACGTGTTATAGCAGTCCTATGTCCTATGTACCAAATTTGAACGTTCTGAGTCTACTCGTTTTTCAGTTATGCGAGATACATACATACATAGGTAGGTACGTGTGTACGCACGAAAAAATCTTTTCAGAATCAATTTTAAATCAGTTTTATAATTTTTGGGGGGGAAAGAGGCCTTTTTTATATTTTTACGTACGAATGCCACTCAAAAACATCATTAACATGCATTCGATAGCGGTCAAAATAGACATTGTCGTTGAAGTATGATACCCGAAATTTTTCGCAATTACGATACTTCCGTTTTACTTCGTACAAGGAAGTAAAAAAAAAAGAACTTTATACCTTCATTAATTGGCCAAGTAATCATGTCGAGTAAGAAATGAAACACAGCATCTGTAGATTAACTAAGATGAACCCGTGGTTAGTGAACATTAAGCAAATTTCTTTAAAAGTTTGAACACTGAAATTACGATAAGGAAATTAGTGCATTTGCTGAATTGTCTCAACTATACTTTTAAAGCAAAAATTACTTTAGATGACTCCGGGTAGCAAATATTGTACAAATTCAGAGAAGCAGATCCTGCCACAGAATAACGGTTCTAAAATGTCAAAATTTTAAATATAGTTTTTAGTGAGTTAAAAAACAATTCTGAATTTGATCCAGCATCGAATAATGCTCTCTTTAATGTGGCTGTTATATTAATTTCTATTTTAATTTAATTTAAAAATACTTTAATGAAAGCATTCAGACTGGTAAAAGAACTTGAAAAATCGAAGATGGATATTTTCTAAAGAAGAAAGGAATATCTTAAAAGTGAGGCAACAACCTGTATTAGGAGTAGATTTTTCGCATAGAAACTCTATCGATTTTGAGGGCGAACAAAGTCCCTCTTCATCAGGAGCAAAGAAATCTGCAACTGAAAAACCAAGCCTTATAACTTTTCTTTACGTGAATATCTAATGAAGTTAAGTTTGAGAAAAGAAACTGTGAAAATTATTCAATGTCTAGGCTTAAATGAAAAGGTAAATATAATTGCATTTCCGTATTTATTACCAAAAGTACTATTGAAACTAAGTTATAAACAGGCATACATTATATGTCAAAATACCGCACTTTAGATTTGAAAACGGAGCTATGAAAAGAACTTCTTTTAATAAGTGAGTTAGAAATAATAAAAAAAATGAGGGGAAAATATAATTGACATTTAAATTTTTCGACTTAAATTACAGGTTACTCTGACACGAAGAATCTGTTTTTCATTAAACACACTTTGAGAAAATAATTCGATAGTTACTATAATGTCAGGAAAATAACAGGAAAGTTACATAATCCTCAAATATCATTAAATTTTCAGAAGTCTGTTATGTCACATTCATTAACTGACATTCAGGCGCTCAGACCTAGCAACACAATTTCTTCTCTTAACACCGAAACAAAAAAGGGACAGTTCCATATTTTACGTTCTACTGGGCCAATTAACGAAATTCAAATTGCGTTTTTCATGTTTCGAAAGCCTCACTTAATATATATATTTGATTTATATATAGCATTGTTCTAACACAGGTACTTTAACACAAAATGGGATTTTTTCTCATATAACATACCAATTTGTTTCCATATTTTGATTCTACGACTCAAATTATGCCTAGATATTAAATTTTGTAAACTTGGTGCGAAATTTACAAAGAAACTCAAACATTTTTCTTGGCGCAATTTTTTGAGTTTGCGCCAAGAATAATTCACTTGGCGAACTTCTTAATATACGGCAACCTATTTTCCTTTCCCTTCTATTGTGCAGAAGCGGAAAAAAAGTCACATCGTTTCTACATTTTTACATTGTGTATGAACAGGAAAGAAGTCCCATCGTTCTACTTTCAAATAATTTTAACAAAGTGCCTAAACCACATTTGATATTATTATTCCAACAAATATGCCAAATTTAAAATAAAAGGCCAATATATAAATTCACGTATATTTGCTGAAATGGTGAATAAAAACTCTAATTTTTTGCAGGTTTGCTTAGAAATACATCTAATTTAAGATGATGCTAAAAATTTTATAGATTATAATTCAAATGTTTTTCGAAAAATTTATAAAAATTATTTAAAAATAAATCTTAAAGAATCGGCGAATGTTATTTGGAATGAACCTTAATTTCGAAATGTAAAAGGAAGAAGAAAATAAGTTTAATAAAAAAATAGATATTAATAAATATACAACAAAATGAATTAACATTGAAGAGCTAAAATTTTGAGAGCTAATTTTTAAAAAGCTACTCGTACGATTTTTACAAAACTTGGCAGTTTGTCATAATTTGAGTCGTAGAATCGAAATATAGGAAAGAATTGGCATGTAATTTCAGAAAAAGTCCAATTTGTGTCAAAATACATGTATTAGAACAATGTTATATATAAACCTAATACATATCCTAAATCGCGATTTTGAGACATGAAAAACGCAGTTTGAATTTTGTCAAATGGCCCACTAGAACGAGTAATGTAATTTTTTTTCGCAATGTACATCTGAAATACATCGTTTCTTAAGAAAATTTGGCATGGATAGGGATTTCATTCTTCTTTTACATGATTATCCATCTGTTTCGCATTCAATTATTCTCAGCACATATTTTTTTTTCAAAATCTCTTTTTTCAATTTTCTTTTTTTTTTCTAATCCGTGTTTACGAAGTCAAATTAGATAGATCAAAAAAGTAGTCAAATTAGATAGTCAAAAAGATATGAATTTGATTCCAACTGCATTTGCCACTTTAGAGTGCTACTACTTCATTACAGTGTGTTGATCTCATATTGCATCTCATAGCTTGCAGAAGAGCGTTATGAATATTTTTAATTACTTCCTTGTGCAAAGTAAAGTGAGTATTGTTATCGTGAAAAATTTCGGTTATCGTATTTTAACGAAAATACCCGAATTTTAACGAATAAATTTTGACTGGTCTCGAATCCAATTTAACGATGTTTTTGCGTGACATCTGTACCTATGGACAAGGTATAGGACTCTTTAAAAAAAAGGATTGTAAAATTAATTTAAAAATGGATTCAGAGAAGTTTTTTCCCTGACGCTTGTACATACGTGTACATACGTACGAACGTATATATATATATATAATTTATAAAAAGTAGTGCATGAGCGAAGAGACCTTTTGGTCAAGAATTTTGCGCATGGAGCTGCAAAATTAAAATTAAAGGTAAGCAAAAGGAGTAAAATTCTTAAAGCGATTGCCTAAAAGTAAATTAGACATTCAAGTTCCAAGCAAAAAGAGAAAAATTCTAAAGGAATCGCCTAAAAGTAAATTTGATACCTACGTTCCATAGTTTAAAAAACTTTAACAAAAATTAATTACTCAAAAGTAAAAGTAACGCAAAAAACGAACTAAAAACTAAATGTTGGTAGTCAAGAAATTCAACATTTAAAAAAAATTTGACTCGTAAAAAAGCATTTAAAGCACAAACTAAAATAAAAGTAAAACACGAGAAAAATTACAAAGAATGGCAGTAAATGGCAATTTGGCCTACTTCGAGCTTGTTGCGGACTTGTCAAGGGAAAAGCACTACATCTCATTCATAGGTAAACTCCATTACGCGTTTCGTCAAACGATAATAATTGCGAGAAAAGCGAAAAAACTTTAACAGATAAAAATATATAATAATCTACATAATACCGTATGTCTCAAATCTTGTCGTTTCTTTTCCCGACACGCCTGCCATAAAATTTAAAACAAATAAAAGTACTACTGAGTAAACTTTACAAAAACTTGGTAAAGCTAATGTACGAGGCGTATTCGGAAACTAAGTACCGTTTTGAAAAAAAAAATAGTAAAACAATTTTTTCGAATCCAGTTTTATTTTTAGATGAAAATATATGTCTTAAACTATTTTTCAACATAGTTTCCGCCAATGATCAAACAGTTGTCATAGCAGGTGACCAGTTTTTGCATACCATCGTCAAAGAAACTTCCCGCCAGTTTCGATAACCACGACTCCACAGCATTTTTCGTGTCATCGTCAGATCCAAAGCGCTTGCCACCAAGCTCGCGCTTCATGTGCAGGAACAAGTGATAGTCGGACGGCGCCAAGTCCGGGCTGTACGGCGGGTGATCGAACTGTTCCCAATGAAACTGTCGAATTAACGATTGAGTGACACCAGCAGTATGGGGCCGAGCATTGTCATGGAGTAACACAATTCCTTTACTGAGCATTCCTCTTCGTTTATTTTGAATGGCAAGCCTTAGCTTTGTTAAAGTCTCACAATATCGTGCCGCATTAATGGTTTCACCTCTGGGAAGAAATTCTGTCAGCAAAACGCCTTTCCTATCCCAGAAGACAGTGCACATGATTTTTTGTGATGACATTGTCACTTTGAACTTTTGTTTTTTCGGAGAATGAGAGTGTCTCCACTCCATCGATTGCTGTTTCGATTCTGGTATGAAATGACACACCCGAGTTTCATCACTTGTCACAATTTGATTTAAAAAGTTTTCTCCCTCATCACTGTACCGCGTGAGAAATGTCAGGGCACTACCAAGTCGCTTTGTTCTGTGGACATCAGTGAGCATTTTTGGAACCCATCGGGAACACAGTTTGCGATAATTCAAGCGGTCAGACACAATTTCGAACAAAACAGTACGTGAAGTTTGTGGAAATGCCTCTGAAAGAGTTGTCATTGTGAAGCGTCTGTTCTCATGAATTGCTTCATCAACTTTCCTTACCAAATCATCGGTGAGAACAGAAGGCCGACCACTCCGAGCCTCGGCGTGGACATTTGTTCGACTTGCATTAAACATTCTTACTCACTTTTTCACCATTCCATCACTTATCGCGTGTTCACCGTAAACTTCTGTCACTTGACGATAAATTTCGGCCGGTTTAACATTCCTCGCGTTCAAAAATTTAATCACGGCACGAATCACACAGTCAGCGGGAGAACTAATTGTCTTAAACATTTTGAATGTGCACAGCAAACTGAAAACACGACATAAAGCAACCAAAATGGCGACAATTGAAAGTCAGTGAACAAGAAAGACTAGTGCGCATGCGCGGGACGCCTACCACAGCGCTGCGACGGCGCTAGAATGAAACGGTACTTAGTTTCCGAATACGCTACGTATATATACATACATATATACAGCCACTCAGTGACCTGGATCGGTGAGCTCATTTTTTTTTCTTATATGCGCTAAATTGTGCATTTTTGGGTTTAAAAGTGATTGAATTATGTTGTTCTTATGTTCCGATTAAGGTTTTTGTATCTTTAGATAATCTGTATGTAATAGTTGTAGGATTATCAACATTTTAAAGGTTGTTTACGTTATACTAAGCCTAACGAGGCCGCCATTTGTTTACATTTGAAACACTTAGGAAAACAATGAATTAAACCCGTCTGTGCACCAAATTCAATGTCGTTTTTGCTGAAGTAGGATCAAAAGTAAACTTTTAGTGCGCATCGGACCACCGTCATTTTGCCCGCTTGCCCAATTACTTGTTTTTAAACAGTAACTTTAATTTTAATTACAAAAATTGTTTTAACTGTATACTTTACAATTTTTAGGAAGATGTTTTATGTATTTTTGCCTTGCCGCGCTGTGAGAAATGAATTAATTGAATGAGAAATATAACTGTAATCAAATTAGGGAAAATACGTTTAAATAAAATACAGTAAAAATATGTATAATTTAATAGACCATATGAGGAAGTAATGGGATGTCTACAACATATTTTTTAATTTTACATCAGAATAATTAGAAATTGTTGGAACCTTAAATTTCTTAATATCGGAATACGAATCATGAAAATTCTCTAAAGTTTTGAATGTTATATATCTCGAATTTTTCAAATAAGACTAACAAAAGTAAGAAAAATTCTTTCTGTTAACAATAAGTGTCTTTAAATAAAAGAAAATTTGAAAACTTTATTTATGAGAAAAAAATTAAGAGTAAAGTTTCAGTACTTTTTCTTGAAGCATGTGCGTATGGATTTTCATTCAAATAAAACACTAATTTCTTTTGAGGTGAGTTACAATTAGTATATAGTACTAGAAAATGCTTCTTTAGATTTTCAACTTTTACTTAAATATGGTTAGGAAGTTAAAGAGTATTAGAAAAAAGTATTTTCGTGAATTTGGCTTTGAAGACGAAAAGCATGGGCTTGTATCCAAACCAAATGTAAAACATCCTTTCGTTTTCAAATTCAACAGTCAGGCTCAAAGAATAGAATATCTGAAGAAAGGCTACATTAATTGATAAAAAAATGAAAACGAAAATTTAAGTTCCTTATTATCCTTTTATTCCTTATTAAATTAAACATAACCAAAACAAGAAAAAATATTAAAACTGAGAAATAAAGCATCCAAATATAGTATTTATCTTTAAAATAATTACATAATTTACAAAAGTAGAGAATCAAAATCAATGTTAATTAAGAATAATTGATTACTAATATACTCAAGAACTATTGAATAATAATTTTAAAAATATGAAAAATTGAATGGGGAAAAGGCTACATTTTATTGTAATGGCACTAGAATATCTGTATACCGCGTGCACATAAATCTGTGCAAGCGGTGTACATTGTACCCGGGCTTTATTTTCACATGCGTGAATATCCGTACCCAGTCTTTATTTTCACAATAGCTGGTAATAGACCTATACATCAACTGCAAAAATATATCAAATGGCCCAAATAATCATGTTTGTATTTTTAAATTTAAAAGATCAGTTTTGTAAAAATTACGAAATTAAACTTTTCTGATATCCCTATATTGAAATTTAGGAAAATTTTGTACTATCATTTCAGGCGCCGTAGTCAAATATACACTTGAGGAAAATTAAGACAATTTGCAAATTAAGTCTATTTTCACCAAAAGTCAGTCGCGTATGTTCAAATGAGGTAGAAAGTAATAGTATCTAAAGGAATGTTTCAGATGGTAGAATCAGAGCGTATTCTGCTTGAAGACCACTTACTAGCTGATTCTCTTGACAGCAGTTTATTTTCAACATTGCATTATGCTCGCTCTTAGGCTTATCATGCCAATATTAGGTTTGAGCCAACTTGTGCATTTTCTGTCTGTGTAGCCTTCGAGCTAACTAAAATTTACTTAGTAAAATTCATTTCGTTACTTCTGATTTACACCATAAAGGCTGGCTGGTTCTATAGGCACAAGTTGGGCTTTCTATTAATTTGTTTGAATTAATAAAAGAGTCTCCTACACCTTTCCTAAATGTCTGTTGTAATTTCCAAGACATAGCGAGGAGTCGCTTAAGTCTTCCAGAATTCTCACACAGTATATATTACGAAAGAGAGAGAAACTTTATAAATTTTAAGACCAAAAGGAGATATATTAAATCAAGAACAGTAATCGATGGAAACGGCTTTTACCTTAATAATGAAAAATCGAATCTTACACCATATATTAAAATTTTATAAAGGTTTAATATTTAATTAGCTATTGTTAATCAAACATTTTACAGGGTTATTCAAAAAGAAAGAGCAGATTTCAAACATTTATTTCTTCCAAACTACAAAAGATAGATACATGATTCTAACGTTAATGAATAGAAAAAGTTTACAATTATGGTATGCATTCAATGTAAGCACCGTGTGTGAAAGATGAAAAGTGGATTGATTCATCGTAAAAAATTAATCGTTCAGCAAAATTGTCTTCTTCCATATCATCTAACATGCTACTGCAAAATTCGTGGCTAAAAATTGTTGTGGTCGTCAGGATGCAATGCTTGCAATAACTGCAGTTTGTATGGCTTCATGTGCAGACGATGTTTTAGAACTCGCCATACCGTTGGCTGAGGAATTTTAAGTTCTTTGCTTGCTCGCGATGTGGCTTTGTTTAGGCTCCAACCGACAAATAATACCAGAACAAACAACAGCGCCAATGCGGCCATGATTGGAACTTTTACCCGTACTAATAATAAATCGTACACTTTTCTCTATCCATTAACGTTAGAATCATGTTTCTATCTTTTGCAGTTTGGAAGAAATATATGTTTGCAATCTGCTCTTTCTTTTTGAATAATCCTGCATTTTTATATTCATAATATATGTTTTATTTTCCCATAAATAAATATATCGAATACATCGACAAAATCATTCTACTAAGCTATTTTGGTAAAATAAAATCTGTAAGTTTCATTATACTACAAATTTAGATTATTTTCATAAAATTCTTTTATTAAACATTAAGTTATGTGTAATAAAATTAATGTTAAAGTTAAAACTCAATTAACTGTAATTACATTTGTTTTACGATCAAACATTTTAATTTGGTATTTGAACATTTTTGATATTCTTAATTGCATTCCATTTTCTGTTTGACTTCTGCGGTTACAACCAGTTATATTGTGACTTTGTTACGGGAAAATCAACAGTATTCTTACACACTATTTTAGAAACATCTCTGTGTCTAGCATCTTATCAGCAAAACTTTTTCTAAATAAATACAGAAGTTATTAAGAAAACAACTAAAAGTACGTATCTTGAAAAAGAAATATTATTCTTAATGTTTAGTCAATATGCTAACTTAACAGCTATCATAACTTTGCATGTATTTTGTACCCATTATATATATGCAACAAAGACTAAATTTTGGCAATGAGTAAAGTTGTCACAAAATAATCACAAATTACTTGAAATCGAATTTATGCATAAGTAAAATTTATGTAAATACTTGCCAATCCTTAGGAATTTGGTGGGAATTATAAATGTAGTCAATTTCTAATTACTATAAAATCATTTTTGAATAATTCTGAAATATTAAAGAAAATTTTATTTTTTAACTTACTAAGCCAGCTAAATATTGTATTTGCATTATATGAAAAATATTATGAAATATATTTCTTTTAAATGCTTGAAATATTCAGAAAGTATATAAATTAAAAAAAATAGTAAAATACCTTTTATTTGCAAAGATTCTTTGTTAGTTATTTGATTATATCACCATTAATAACAATGTTAACCCCTCAGAATCAAAAATATATTGTTTATGTACTGAATGTCATGATCTAATTCTACTGGAAGTTATTGCTAAATAATCCGAAGAAAAAATTAATGTAGTCATAGAGGAGAGAGACGCAAATAATTATTTAATTGTTACGAAATAATGTGAAGCAGTGTTTGCATTAAAATTATAAGATGAAATTCTTATGAAGTTCTGTCCATTCCTTTGGAACTGTACGAATTTTCGTTCAAAAATGACTGCAATTTCGGAGACACTTCAGGATATACACTGGTTATCAAAAATTAAGGGAAAATCACAAAAATCACGATTACTGAAAAAATTACATGTAGACTTTTATGAAACTTACCCACAATACGCAAAACATAATAAGGTATAAAATAACATAAAAGGAAATTACCAGACAATTATGGTAGTATAGAAATTAGCACATCTATAAAATGAACAAATCGAAGGTGTCAGTTTGCTATAGGAAACGTACCTTCAATAGGGAATATGATCGTCTCTGGAAACAATATAGCACATACAGCGATGTGTAATGCTTTCAATTATGCGGTCCATCAGTTTCATAGGAAGCGAGACCCATTGCTCTTGCAAAGCAGTTGCAAGCGCGGCAAGGGACTGAGGAGACGGAGAGCAGCTACATGTCTCCCTAAAGCATCCCAAACGTGCTCGATAGGATTCAAGTCCGGGGATCGAGCTGGCCA
>KK113853.1:17677-38598 GCA_000611955.2 Stegodyphus mimosarum
CAATCATCTACGATGCGAGGCCTGCGTGGTCTTGCGTTATTGTCCTATAACAGGAAAACCCCGGCATATGGACGCACATACGCATGAAGGATGTCATCTCTATAAATTGAGCACTCACGGTTCCCCTTGGAAAGACATGAAGGTCTGTGCGCCCATTCAAAGAGCAAATCCAAACGCAGACACTGCCTCTCCCGTATGCATCTCTTTCACGGATGTTTGATGGATGATAACGGGTTCCAGGTTCTCTCCATATCAAATAACGCCTACTATCACATTCTAGACTAAACCTGGACTCATCCGTAAAGAGAACAGCCTTCCATTGAACAGGCGTCCAGTGGACATGTTGTCGTGCCCACTGCAAATGGTCTCTGCTATGGCGTGAGGAGAGCGATATGCAAATGGCTGGTCGCCTCGCATGCAGACTACCTTCGTGAAGCCTTCTACGTACAGTTGACATTCACACCAACCTTCCGGTGGCTGCAGCAAGGAAAGATCTAAGAAGAGTCCGAGTACCGGTTCTATTCCTGCGTGCACATAATGTCAAATATCGGTCATCGGCGCTCGTCGTAGCGGTTGGCCGTCCTTGGCTGAACCTCCTGGACGCCCAATCTGTGGTTTGAAATTGCCTCCAAAATCTATGAACCACAGAAGGACTGACATTTAGCGAAATGGCCACTTCTGTTTGACTTTGTCCTGCCTCTAGTCTCCCAATGGCTCCCCATCGTAGTTCTGCAAGCAAATGATGCCTGGAGGTGATTGTTACGAATTGGCTGCCTCAGATTTCTGATGACGCTATCACAGTGAAATATGTCGGCTTGCTCTCAAACATGGACTTTTATGCTTCTCGCAGATGACGTATTCCGAGTTCAAAGCCACTAATTTGCATATTGCATTTGCTTACTCAGCTGTTCTTACTTGGCAACATATTCAAATTTTACACAGTTTGGCTTATTTTTGACGGCGTTATCGCTATTTTTGTGATTTTTCCTTAATTTATGGTAACCAGTGTATTATTTGAAAATTTGTTAATTATATCTTTAAGTAAGATACCTTTAAGGAATAAAAACAATTCAGGATTTACCATACGTTCCATTCGTACTCACATAAAGAAACACGAGAAATGTAGTAAGTGTTTGTAAATAGCACTGAGGAATTTTACATTTCCTTAATGCTGTTTATTTAAGTCTTTGAAATAAGAAAATTAAAACGGCAACATACCTTAACAAACTAAGCGAGAAAATCTAGTTTACGTTACTGAATTATAACATGTAAACAAATTAAGTCTAGATAATGAATTATTTCACACATCATATTTTAATTTTCAAACATTAAATGAACACCGTTATCGACAAATTAGCCGAAATTAAAATTAAAAATATATTAGAAAAATAAGCATATAGAATCAGTATGCACGTTAACGTGTAAACACAGATCCACATTATTGTATTTATAAACATCACTCGACCAGAATCGAGAGTAATGAACATCACGAAATAGCTTAATGTAGAGTTGGTTAGTCCCAAATATTTCTTCCCGCTCCAAAGGTAGGTGATCAAACATGCGCAGTAATCGGAATTCGCTTAACACTAATCAACTTAATGTGCGACCTGGCATTACGTAGTCAGGACTGCGGTTTATCCACCCGCGACATTGCTGCTCGTGTTGGTCAAGATGGCTGCTAGGCGAATATGGAATAACACCATTTTGAACATGATGAAGGATCTCAGGTACCCCGGACTGCTAATGCCCGAGACAAAAACACGCTGCCTTCTCGGTCTTGAGGGATCGTACAGCTACATCATGGAACCGGAGTCAGGAACTCGGCTTGTTTAGAGGACAAGTGTTCGCATGGGCAGTGAGACAACGTCTGCAGTGCCACGGCCTGTCGGCATGGCGACCATTGTTGTGGCTACCCTTCTAGTCGCAGCGGAGAGATAGGTGCAACAAACGACGACAATGCACACAGGAATGGCTCACAGCATCATAATGGATATATCTATGTCAGGAAGCAACAAGAAATGTTTTCAACTTGCGTTCGCTATTGTCATGCGAGCTGGTTTGAAGTTCTTTTAGGTACGCATTAAGGTCAATTCCTGTTTGGATAACCGGTTGCCGCTGTTAAACTTCTTAACCGTGACTGGCCTCGTCTTTCTCCTTGGCGTTCTTACAACCCGTGGCTGGTTTCCTCTTCGAGGCCCGCGTGACGTCATTTCTCGTACAAATTTATGCATGACTTCATGTTGCCATGCTATCCTGACCTTTCTCGATACAGACGATTTTAAGAGTTATAGTCAGCATAATAGGTAGCACAGAATATACATTGTATTAAGTTTAGCATTGTGTCTAAAATGTATTGGGTATTGAGTGTAACAACGAGTATGGGTAGCAATGTGTTAAATGCAATGTTACCGAAAGAATATTTAATTACAAAATTATTTCTGATATATTTTGAGAGAAGAAAAAAATTTATACGACAGTGAACTTTCAGAATCTATTATTCAGTGTAGCGGTAAATATTGTATATGTGTTATAGCGTAAAGTTTTTGCGTTATAGAAAGTATAATGTATCAAGCGCAGAATAATTTAATACTTTGCCCTTGTATGGCGATGTAAATTGTCTCGATATCGAGGTGTTGCTCCAGATAGTTGCGGGATCCGGACGATACCCGATTAGTCTATGTAAGCCGTCCGGGTGTCCGGACCTGCTTTCACCTGTCACCTGTTGCTTTAGCCAAAAAAATCTCCCACCCATCGAGGCCATTCGGTCATTGGTTTCTGAGAGACTGTCAAGTCACTAATATTGATGAACTCTGGGATAAATTTGAAGTCGCATGGAATGAAGTACCCATATCTCTCATCCGAGTTCAGTTTATCTTTACTCCCAGTCAAATTCGGCCTTTGTTGCAGCCAGAGGTGATACCTCTATGCATTGAATGCATGTGGGGCACCCAAAAAATCTGCAAATGTTATCATGTCTTCCTCCCGTTACACTTACTTACTTACACACTTACCAACAGCTGAGTTGCTGTACCACCTGTTATATGACTATCAGCATTTGTACTCAATTGGTGGAGCATTCTATTATCGCAAAGCCTCGCCAAAAATCTCAATAGAATATTAAAACTTGTAACGGAATTTATAAAATTACTTCAGAAGATCGGTATTTGTGACTTGTGGTTATTACAGAGACTCTGTCAAGACTTTGGCTGTGCTGAATGTTTCTTTTTTAGACTGTTTTTAGATTTTCGAAGTTTATTGCCAGATCCTCCCGTTACACTGTTATATGTATAATAAATAAAATTCTACTAAATTTCTATGATCTTGGATGTGACAAAAACTGTAGCGCACCATTCTAAGTAAGCGCCTTCTGTAATTGATTAAATAATTGTAAATAATTAATTCTCAGCTACACATCCTGCAGAACTAAATTCTCTGTCAGTACAGTGCCAAACAAAACAAAAAGCTCACTGTGAATTTAGAACAAGGTATTTTCCTGCAATTATCATCATTTGAACCTATATAAAAAACTTTGCACAAAGATGCAATCACAGATGTCTCATAAATTTTTTTTTATGTTTTTTTTAAGTTACATCTTAGTTTAAGGCCACAGATCCACTATAACAGCAAAATAATAAAATTAAATAGTAGTTGCCCTGTATAAAGTGTAATAAAAATCTCAGATAACAAGTAATGATCGAATCAGTGTTTAGACAGGTTGTAAGGTTTACATTATGTTAATTAACAGTTATGTATCTTTCCTAGCTTATTCTAATTTCAGCTTACAATTTCCTGCCAGAATGTAATTTCAGAAACGCAGATAATGCAAATGAGTACTATTTAAGTCGTGACTTAACCGACTTCAGAGAGAGAGTCTGATTCCTGACTAGCGCGCGTTTGCCTTCTGACTACGTCTCTCTTACTACGCTCGGCCATATCTTAGGCCCTTGCTAGGCTTTGCCGATTTAATTAATACTTAGGGGCCAATTAGCTTCGGCTATACTCTTTAGGAGCTTTAGTTAAGCTAATTTTAGTTCAAATTATTAGCATTTAAGTTCAAGCCCGAGTGGCGGCTTTATGTAAAGTTCCAAGTCTAAACGGATTGTAAATATAGTGAATAATAAAGGGTTTTAAACCCTTCTCAAGTTTCACGTGTTCTGTTCACACTTAAGCGATTATTCTCTTGTTAAGTGGTCGTGGGGTTCGGTTTTAGAACTTTAGATTTAAATAGTTGAACCTCCTAAGGGGATAATTAACCTCCAGGAATTGAATGTATTGTAATGATCTGTTGTTGTTACCAATACTGTGAAATACATATTAGAAAATATTTTTTGAGATATTTTCTATGATACTCCCCTTGAATATCGTCAACTTATAAGTCAGAAAGGGGCTCAATTAGAGGATTTAACTCTGAAAAGGGCTCCGCCAGCCTAGAAGTTTATGAATCGCTTGTGTAAAATAGACAGAAAAAGTTTGCACAACAGGAGTTTTTTATATCTCTTTGCAGAATTTGAGTGATGTAATCAACTCTAGACTGTGTTATGGCTCAAAGGCCGTATTAAACGCATGGAAAAATAAACAAGGATATTTCGCCGTATTATTCAGGATTCTTGGAAATAAAAATTCTGAAATATTGATTGCTTTGCATGACTGCAAAGCATTCTACTCACTTACAGTGCGGCATAAATATGATTTCATATTTTCCGCCTTTTTGTCTTCCTTGCTTTCCTTTGTGAACTCTTTGTTTAGATTTTATTTTGTTACTAATGCATATTTTATTTTGTGTGTTTCAAAGATTATATACTAGTATTTACTATATTCGACAGCTATCGGGTGAAATTAAACTCTATTCACTGTATAAGGTATATCTCCCACAGTCTTAGCATGCCTTCGTGGTGTAATGGTCAGCACACTGAGCCGGTATTTCAGAGGTCTGTGGTTCGATCCCCGGCGAAGGCAGTGCATATTTTTCATCTCTCCTGCTTGTAATTAACCTAATGTCTCTACAGTGGCGCCCGAACCTAATGTCACAGTGGCGCCCGAACTAAAAAGGTTGTGGATGATGACTCTCCACACCCAGGATTTGGCAACTAGGTCCCCTAAAAAACCCTAGTCGCCCTTTAAAAAGGGGAGTATATAAGGTATATCTCCCACAGTCTTAGCGTGCCTTCGTGGTGTAATGGTCAGCACACTGAGCCGGTATTTCAGAGGTCCGTGGTTGGATCCCCGGCGAAGGCAGTGCATATTTTTCATCTCTCCTGCTTGTAATTAACCTAATGTCTCTACAACTGTAGTAGGATCTGATGTAGCTTTTAAATGTATTAACTGTAACTGCAGAAGTTTATTTCATAGTAATTATATAAACACATATAATACACATATGATTTTCTTACAATATTAAGTACAATAGTAATAGATTATTTGTTAATTTCAGAATTGTCGTGTTGTAACGGATCTGTTATCCGTTATTTCTATTTCCTGTGCTTGAAATAGAAATTCGCCTACAATCAGATGTCACTTACAAGTAAGGAAACATACTTTGCAGTATGAATAAAAATCATGCTTAAGATTAAAAAACTGTTGCGCTGTAAATTCCAACTTTATTAGTAATATTTACCTGTTGCAATATCCAAAACGTTAGATAATAATGAAACTGTCTTGCATATCCGTCCTATGTAAGAAGCCGATTCGTTGACATTTCAGAAATAATATAATTAAAATAATAGTTCTCAATTAAAATATATACGGAACCTAAACATATCACTGAACATGTAAGTTGACGTTAAATGTTCGTTTAAATTATAAATGCTCTGTATACATTCGCTGTCGCAGTATCAAGAAACTTTAAGCAGAAATAATAGATGTGCAGGTTCTTTCTCTTTCCCCCGTGCAAACTGCATAGTTTAGTTTCAAAAGCATGAAACTAGAGTCATTGTGGCTAGTTCTTACCACGGCGAAACTTCATCATGTAAATTAGTTGACGATTGTAAATTAATATGTACGATTAACGATTATAAACTGATCTAAATTAGTACAGTGTCCAGAAAGTCCCTTTACACCTGAACTAAATGCCTGTAACTATGCAAGATGATGAAATATTTCGAATATGTTCCTCCCTTCCCGAACATTGATGTGGGAACAACGCTCGTCACGTGAATTTCAAAGTGATTCTCGCATTACTGCCAGTTTACAGCTCGAGAAGGGGAATAAAGTCAATTCATTAATCACATCATTGTCTCGCCTTTCTGTGCTTTGTGAAAAATGGTAGATACCAGCGACTTAACTTCGGACGTGCCCTTAATGACAAGTGCGTGGGTCCATGAACTAAAGCACAACAATGGAAATATATCACAAGTGATGGTTAGGTTTCGTGAACGATTCGATAAAGAGTAACCCAGTTCTCAGATATTGATCACTTCGGACAAGAAAGCCTTTCGCCCGGGAAGCGTTTTGGATATTCCCCGCTCTGGT
Organism: Stegodyphus mimosarum; assembly: GCA_000611955.2. Classification (NCBI taxonomy): domain Eukaryota; kingdom Metazoa; phylum Arthropoda; class Arachnida; order Araneae; family Eresidae; genus Stegodyphus; species Stegodyphus mimosarum. The sequence goes on from KK113853.1 coordinate 24,146, forward strand.
TGTCCATCAACCCGAAGGGAACTATGTGCTACATGTAGTGCGTCAGTGATGCGTTCACCCTGCAGGTTGACCAGAAGGAGTGCTGCAGAACTTGGAATTAAAAGGAGCGCAATGCGACTCCATAGTAGGCCTGCGAGCATTCCAGCCACCAATGAACTAACGGATGATGACTTAAATCATCGGGAAGAGGGATGAAGGATCTTGACGCAGCCCTTCCCTATCATTCTTAAGAATTCTTTCTCTGATCAATGATCTGTATGGAATCATGAAATCATACGTCAAGAAACGGCGGTACGTGAACAATGATGTTCTGCAGAAAATTGCTTGAAGCCATCAGCACATGTAATTTCAGCTGTTAAATCACATCAGTAGTAGGTCATTCATTCATATCAAGCTGTGAAGGGATAATGTTTATTCATATTCGTATCAAGCTGTGCAGTTAAAAATTGAAAATGAGTAGAATCTGAGCAATACAGCTTCGCAGAAAGCTCAGTGTGGTGATGTAACTCATTAGCATCACCGATGTTATTAGTGACAGTAATTATGAAATTGCTACTCTCTTTTGCTGTCAAAAGATTATAAACTGATTTAATTGATCATCTTTAAGATGATCAATTAAAATTTTTGTTTAACTTATAAAAAATCTACACTTCCTTCTCACTGAAAGACTAATCTAAGACCTTCTCTCACTGAAAGAACATTTCGTTTGAGAGTAGTTGATTCTGTAATTTTGAAACTATGCTGCTAATCTTGCTAATCTCGAAATATGCCACAAGGATACATTTTTTTAATCTCTGATTTATATGCTAACAATCCTAGTTTCAAAAATGATAGTACGTATAGAGTCGCCTATTACGCCGATTTTAACATGCTCTACCAACAAGAATCATCACGCTTTAATGAAAATTCAAAGTAAAATTAAGTCCTTAGAGACTAGGGTAACTTTCAGAGGACTTCAATTAATGTAGGCAAGGCCTCGTCATCAAGCAGTACCACACCGTGCGCACGGTTCTTAAACTCTTTGGTCAAGATATCCGCAAGGTTATAATTGTCGATTACCTTGAATCAGATTGAATTTCAGATTCTGGACCAAGCACACGTCCTGTGTCTGCACCTAAGCTATGGAGGATTACTATGAAGCTTCTTCCTTTGCTTGGACGCCAGTCAGCTGTCATTATCCTAAAGACAAGAAGATTATATTTGGCTGTGATTCATCCTATATTTAATTACGCAGCTCGCTTCGTGTAGTATTTATTTTAAAGAATATCAGGCGCCTGCAGAGGATCCAGAGTTATATCTTACATAGAATTTATAATCACCCATGTTTCCTTCGCACCAATATTACCCACGGAGATCTCAGTATTGAATCTGTGCATACAATTAACTCTTTCATGAGCGCAACTGTCCAGCATTGTGAAACTTTCCAAAGATCCGGAGCACAAAATCTTTGGAAATTGAAGCTGGGTGTGCTTTTGTTTCTTTATGTTTTCACACACTTATTCTTTCCGAATGAATTAATTATATTTCTGAATGGCGTACAAAGAGAGGGCGCAAATTCATATACCTTCAACACCAACTGTCTAAATGAAGATTTACTTTATCTAGAGCATAGGTTCCCAACGTGGGCGATAACGCCCCCTTGTGGGCGTTTCAGGCTTTCAGGGGGGCGGTAAAAAAGCCAGAGAAAATTAGGGGGCGTTGATATGGCACAGAGGGGCGTTGGAAGATTAGCCAAATATAGTCTAAAAAAGACTTTAAAATCACGCTGATAATTCATTTCTATCACGTGTGCGAAAATTTCGATATGAGACTTCACTGTTCAGAGAAAGACATACCTCTCTAGTATGTACCATTCTGGGGCTGCATGTGCTAAAACTAGCAACATGTCTTGCCAATTTGGCGAGATGCACTCCAAAAAGTCGCAGAAAACTGTTGACTTTTGTTGAAAGGGTCACCATTTTAGTGAAAGGAGCAGTAGAACCGGAGTTCATAATATCAGAAGGAAAAGCCTTCAGTGCAAAAATATATCTTTATTGTCTTTATGTACATATTTATGTTACGTCCAAAGCCCGAAGTTCGGCCAGTTCGCGTTTTGGCCAGGAGGTTTGGCCAAAGTCCGAAATACTTGCAATTAATATTGTATTTTATACTTTGGCCGGCCATTTCGCGAAGTGGCTGGGAATTCTTGGCCAAAGCCTGATGTGATAATGGTAGATTGAGTCTATGGAGCAAAAAAAGACTAAGGATCACCCTTAAAGGCAGTTGACAAATTGAGTACTCAATTTGCCTCTGTATTCATACTCGATACGCAACGCATTTGCTTAAGATATAATTCGTCATTTTGAAGGGCGCAAATCTAATCTTCACACTATCACATTGTTACAGCATATGCGTTCACTGAATAGTTTCTACTCGTTGAACTCACAGAAGTACTCATTTTTAAATACTTCATTTTTAACAGTGTGTAAAACCATCTGCCCTTGATTTCTTTTTTCCCAAATTGGCCGGTCAAAGCCAGAAATCAACAAAAAGATTGGACATTCGCCGGTAAGTTTACAGCAACGTTGGCCAAAATGCGAATTGGCCGATTTCGGGCTTTGGCCGTAACATTTACAAAAAATGTCACTGGGACTAAAAAATGCCACTTACAAGCGGCAACGATAGCGAGATCTCCAACTAAACTGTATTCTAAGAGAGTCTGTAAAAGTGCGTAGGCGACGTTGGACGCGGGAAAAAATTAGAGCGCCGAAATAAGCGGCGGCGGAGTAGACAAATCGTCGCCAGTGGTTTACCCGATCAAAAATTGTAGGTAGCTAAAAATAGAACAGCCCCGCAGAATGCTACAGACTCAGACTCACACTATCTATCGTTCATCGCAGCATGTACTGCGTACGATGAAAACGGCGTTGCCTTAATATTTTGCTACTTCAACTTATATTATTTAAACCGGCAGTATCCCTTGCAGCTCCCTTAACTTGGATCAAGTATAAGTAAAGAAAAACCCATGTCGGAAGCAAAAAAGAAGAGGCGGCAGTACAGTGCGGATTATATAAAATACGGATTTATCGAAAATCCCTCAAATCCATCATCTCCATTGTGCCTTATTTGTCAAAAAACATTTTCGAATGAAGCGATGAAACCTTCTAGGCTTCAAGATCATCTTAATAAAATGCATCCGGATAAGAAAGACAGAGATATGACCTACACTGGTGTCCAAAAGTTAAGCATAAATTGTAAAATGCGAAAAACATGAAGTAAATATTCGTAAATTATTCCAAATTTCTTGCGGATATTAATTGGGTGAAGAAGAAACATTGGGTTTATGCAAAACCTTTCAGTCGACTACGTCCTTCGCAAAACACCTGCGCATGTCGGAACGCAGAGAAACCGATTCACGCAGCATAGGCAGATCAGACAAGTTTCGGGCAACTGCTGTGCAAAAGAACGTTGTTAACCATCAAACAAGGTGAATAATGGCACAAAGACGTCAGTTGGAGATGTTTGCGAAAGGAAGAATCATTGGAATGCTGGAATCCGGACGATCACAAACCGAAGTGTCTTGAATTCTGAATGTGAACCAGTCTGTGATCTTAAGACTGTGGCAGAGGTTTTAAAGAACGGGAGATGTTACCCGACGATCAGTATCAGGTCGACCAAGAGTCACAACCCCTCGCCAAGACCGATATCTGGTAATAAGTGCGCGACGTCAGAGGGGCAGTACTGCCAGAGCACTGGGTTCGGCGCTCACAGTCGCCACAGGCATACGAATTTCGAGACAAACTGTTTAAAGGAGACTCAATCATGCTTGCCTGCATGCCAGAAGACTAGCAGTTTGCATTCCCCTCACGTCTGCGCAGAAACGCGCTTGTTTGAACTGGAGTTTGAAACATCAACATTGGAGTGTGGGAGCGTGGCCAATGTGATGTTCAGTGACGAGTCCCGGTTTAGTCTGAGTACTGATTCTCGTCGGGGAACGATATGGAGAGAACGTGGAACACGTTTTCAACCAAGAAACATATCGGAAAGACATCATTTTCCCACATCATCAAGGGGAGTAATGGTATGGGCAGGCATCATGATGGACGGCCTCACAGACCTCCATTTCTTTGACACGGGGTCTGTGACTGGTCAAAGATACAGAGACGAAGTTCTTGAGCCTTATGTTCGCTTGTTTCGAGATGCTGTCGGTCCTGACTTCATATTCATGGATGATAATGCGCCGTGTCACCGAGCGATTCTGGTTGATGACTTCCTTGAAACGGAAAACATCCAGCGCATGTCGTGGCCTGCGAACTCCTCTGATTTAAATCCTATCCAGCATGTATGGGATATGCTCGGGAGACAAATTGCAGCCCTTTCGCACCCACCAAGCTTCGTTACAGAACTGAAGAGAACTCTCCAAGAAGCTTGGAACCGTTTGAGTCCACAACTCATTCATCATCTCATAGCAAGTATGGTAAATCGCTGTGCAGCGTACCTGGCTGTCAGAGGTGACCACACGCCTTATTAAAATGCAGCGTCAATAATTTATTTAATGTTTTCTTTCATTTTTCCTTTAAAGTGTGAACCCTTGCTATTCTCAGTTTTCTTTCAAACTGCTACTTTGGATAATAAAATTAATTATTATCGTTCTTTTGATTTGCTTCCGTATTTTATAACCATTTTACACTCGAATATCACGTTTCCCGACATTCTGATTAACAGTTCCTTCTTTATTCACATAATTATCAATTATGCCAAACTTTTGGACACCAGTGTATTTTCTAGAGATAAAAAAGAAGATTGAAAATCAGCCAACTATATCAAAATTATTTTCATCAGCTTCTAAACAAGACGATGACGGACTTCGAGCTTCGTACAATATCTCATTGTTGATTGCTAAAACAGGCAAACCACATACTATTGGGGAAGATTTAATTTTACCAGCAGTTAAAGAAGTAATAACCACCGTGCTCCATAAACCAGTTACAGATATTATCCGAAAAATTCCTTTGAGCAATAATTCTGTGCAAAGACGAATTGATGAGATGGCTGAAAACATTGAAGAATCGTTGTGCAATTATCTGCAGACTTGTCAATTTTCAATTCAGCTGGATGAGTCCACTTTACCAACCAATGAAGCATTGTTATTGTCGTACGTGAGGTTTATCAAAGATGAAAAAATATGTCAAGAAATGTTGTTTGCTACCAATTTGGAAACAGATACAAAAGGAGAAACCATATTTGATACACTGCAAAAGTTTTTTGACGAAAAGGAAATTCCTTTTAATAATATTTTGTCGGTTGCTACGGATGGCGCACCGGCTATGACAGGGCGTCACAAAGGCTTCATAGCATGCTTAAAAAATAAAGTTCCGGACGTGCTTGCTGTGCATTGCGTAATTCATCGACAGCATTTGGTTGCGAAAAATTTGAGCGAACGTCTCCATACATCACTGCAATATGTTATAAGAGCAGTTAATAAAATCAGAAGTAACTCGTTGAATGACAGATTATTTAGTCAGCTTTGCATTGCAAATGATGAAGATTTCAACCGATTGCTGCTTCACACAGAGGTGCGCTGGCTTTCAAAAGGTACTTGTTTGACTCGATTTTACAATCTGTTTGAATCTGTGATAGAGTTCCTAGGAAACAAAGACACGGAATTGCGCGACAACCTCATCGCATCAAAAAACGATATTGCGTACTTAGCAGACCTCTATAAATTGTTTAATGATGTCAATCTCCAACTTCAAGGAGAAGACTTAAACTTGATTAAGACTAAAAATAGCATTGCTGCTTTCGTGTCTAAACTGCTATTATATAAAAGAAATATAGGCAGACGTGAATTCCATACCTTCCCATGTTTATCAGCAGTATCATTCAAGCACGACGACTTGCTTGTTTACTGTCAGCACTTGGAAAACCTCTACAATGACTTCAAGGAACGATTCGAGGACATTTTAAACATGGACATACCAGACTGGGTTTTGGATCCTTTTTCCAATGTCAACACAGCAGGACCATCTCAGTTAGAAGGAGAACTGATAGAACTGACGACAAATGAGGAATTAAAAATTAGATTCAAGAATGGCTACCAAGAATTTTGGCTGCAGAAGTCAATTTCGCAATTGTATCCAAGATTATGGTCGATTGTGCAACGATTTCTGGTAGCATTCCCATTTTCATATTTAGCAGAACGTATATTTAGTACTGTAGCAACATTGGTAACGAAAAAGAGAAATCGGCTCCATGTTACTGAACGCGGCGATTTACGATTGTTTTTAAGTAAAATCGAGCCTGATATTAACAAGCTTCTTAAAATGCATCAAATTCAGCCTTCTCATTAGTTAAGTTAGAAATTCGATGCCTTTAAATTTTAATAAAAATACTTTTTAATAATAATTAAGTATGCCTTTTGAGTGTTCTCTGAAACTGTCAATTTATTTATTTAGAAAGCAATAGTTTATTATGGATTATTTCGTATCATCAAAACCCCTGCCTGTCCTTATAACAGGTAAGCTAAAACTTTTATTTTTCTTTTTAAATAACGAAGAAATTCAGTAGCGTTTCAATTCCAACAACATTCTATCTATTAGTAATTTTTTTTATTTAATTCTTGTTTTCACCATGCATTATGTACGCTCTTATTTCTGTAGGGGGCGGTATTGAAATATTCACTAGAAAAGGGGGCACCAGTTCGAAAAAGGTTGGGAACCTATGATCTAGAGGAGCCTTTCGGCTTAGAATATGTGTTGGGTCTAAAGGCTGTCCACTTAATTTTCATACTATAAAAGAAATCATCCCACTGCTGACAACACATTTCTTGAATTTTTAAGGTTTCGTATTTTGTTTATTTAAAAAGAAGTGTTTTTAGTTCCTTGTACTAAGTAAAGGAAGTACTGTAATCACGAAAAAATCTGGGTACCATATTTCAACGAAAATATCCATTTTGACTGCTATCGAATGCAGTTTAACGACGTTTTCGCGTGACATCTGTAAGGACAGAGTAAAAACTTTTATTTCCCTAAACGAATTATAAAACTGATTTAAAATGGATTCAGAAGAGTTTTTTTTTGTGTTGTGCGTACGTACGTACGTATATGTATGCATCTCGCATACATACAGAGGATTGCATATAAGACTGCTATAACACCTCTCTTTTTGGTTCCAAGCGGCCGCACCAAAAGTATATGAATATGTATATATATAAATATATATATATATGTGTAACTAGGCTCAGTGAGCTCAGTTCTTTTATTCTTATATGTTGATAAATTGCATATTTTCTGCTTTAAAAATGATTGAATTATGTTGTTCTTATCTTCTGATTAAGGTTTTTATGTCTTTAGTAAATCTGCATGAAATATTTGTAGAATTATTAACAATTTAAAAGTTGTTTGAGTGCGGCTAAGCCTAATTATTTTGACCACAGCAGTCATATTTCTTTACATTTGAAACTTAGCAGAATAGTAGATTTTTCACCAATCTAGAGAAACTAAGCTTCGCAACAACAAAGATAGCGCCTTCTTTTATTATTACGAGTTCAATCCTGTTTAATCCATTCTGGAATTATCATTTAAAATTTCCGTTTTGTACACCGAAAAATCTGCCATTTTGCCTGCTGGCCGAATTGCTTGTTTTTGCGTAGAAACTGTAATTTTAATTGTAAAAATTGTTTTTCATTGTTTTAACTGTACTTGGTGTTTTATGTTTTTCTATATTTTCCAATTTTGAGGATATTTTGAGGTTTCATGTATTTTTGCCTTGTCGCGAAGTGAGAAATGAATTAATTGAATGAGAAACCTTACTCTAATGAAATTCGAGGAAATAAGTTTAAACGAAATGCAAGGAAAACTGCGTATAATTTAATATTCCCTACAAGGAAGTCATGTAATTCCCACATCAGATTTTATTACTAAATAGAAGTGTTTCAATTTACTATTTCCCCAAAAGTTTATGTACAGCACGGTCTGCTTAAAAACACGGTCTTATAAAAAGTACATCACATAAATAAATAAACGAAAGTAATAAATCTTGGACTATAAATTCTTTTTAAGGAAACAGTGAAGAGAAAATAATTTTTGCTTGTGCGTGTTAACAAGCTGCTTCGTTAAATTTTCTCATCAAAGCTGTTTTGTTTGAAATTGAGTGCGATATAAACATCCCTATGTGTAAAAGTCACGTTTCAAATAAAAGGAAGGAGAAACAGTTACACTTATGTAACCTATAATATAATTTTCTGAATCTTAAACAGGAATTGTCAGATACGTATATTTACAGAAACGAATCTCTCTCACAAAATTTGAGTTAGTAATTTGAGAGCATATAGTAACGTTAACTTTTCATTAGCCAGCGTTTAGGCAGCTATGTATGGTTCAGAATTTCTCTTACTTGCAGTTGCCATTATGGCGATATTGTTCGTTTTGCATAAAAGCTACAAAAAATTATATTACTATCCGAAAGAATTGGAGCAATTCCCATCATACACAATTTCATTTCTTAATTATATACAATACATGAACAAGATTAGTTCAGGAAGCGAGCATCCTTTAAGTGGTAAGTAATGCTTCTAGTGTACATTTCTTCAAACCATTGAATAATAAGTAGTAGAATTATTTGCTGTTAAGGAAATCGGTGAAAAGCAACTATGTATGGCATGTATCTCGGTAAAAGTTTACCTTTACCTCTCTTTCAGTGCCTGATATAAGCTGTTGTTATTTTCACTTAAGAATATGTAAATTTCGCATCCTAACAAAATACTAATAACTGGTAGTCGTTGAGGCTTACCATCGTTTCGTAATTTTCCACATTACGAAAATGAACTGTGCATCAGTTTAGCGAAACGAATCATTTTAAAGCAGTCGATTCATCTTAATAATATTTTGCAACTAATGCTGTTGGCATTTACAGAAGTAAAATACCTTTCTCACCGCATTTATAAGTGTACCTCAGTTACGAAAACCATTACATGTATACAATTTCAACTACTTCAGAAATGTTGCAGTGGTAGTAAAACTTTGTAGTACCATTTTAAGGGTCTTAAGCTAACTAATAAGTTGTTACGAATTTGATCTTTAACTACTTCTTTCCGTATTGCTTATCAAAATGCAAAGTAGCTTGTAATGTTTTAAACTGAAAGCTTCTGTATTTTAGTTAGAGAGAGATAGAGTTTTTGGCACTAGCATAATATTATTAGAATTTTGCCAGCTCTGTCTAAAAGGCATCATCTCGGCAGCCGATTGCTTTAAACTTAAGCTCCGGTATAAAAGCTACAAATCAGCTAGCTTATAGTTTATTTTAGTGTTTAGATTGACTGTGTAGTCTTAGACTACTTTATCAAAGTTTGAATTTAAATATTTGATATTGTTTAACTTACATCGTAACAATTAATAGTTTATCTGTAGCATAAGTTGTGTCTGTCCGTTAAAAGTTCAGTTGTTTAATAATAATAAAAAAATGCTTAGCAAATTTTTGTCGCGTTTATATCATACGCAGCAACAACTCGGTATTTGACTTGCAGGGTTGTATTAATAAAATTTAAGTATCCAGCTCAAGGAGAAAATTATATCCTAGGGATTAAAACTGCCTGAGGACTTAGTTCTTTTAGATTCATTTTAATAAAAAATTTTCATACGTAGTATTTTAATTTATTGATGTATTGTTAACTGTTTTCCTTTTGATTTTTTAAGGAAATAAAAATATATTTTTCAAAACTGAAACACTTTTGGAACTAAGATGTAATTTTATTTAATGGCAAAAAATTACTTTTACCACGCCCCACAGAAAGAATATCACAAGTTTTCGTAATGTTTGTATGCTTTACTGTGCTTAAAGAAGGGGGAGATTAACGTAAAATTAAAAAAGCTTTAAACTGTAACGTTTTCATAGAAATATATTTTATATTATATCAGAATGATTTTTTTTTACAATGAGAAGCAGTTACTAGCATCTTCCTGTAGCGCTTAAACTAAAAGTAATTGTAAATATTTCTAAATCTATGAGCCGATATCGAACTTTACACTGAAATACTTTACAGATGCCTATGACTGTATTGAACAAAGCTGTAATAACCTTTTATAACTGTACTATCTCCGTAGTTTGTTGTTGGTGTACAGTTTACAATACATGTATATGTTATAATACATGAATGTTGATTAATACAAGGTGTTTGATGACTGTACATAAAAAGGTAAGTATACTGAAATTACTAGTACAAACAACAGCTATTGGGGATATACATAGTGACTGAGTATATCTGGACAGCTACAGAAATACACATATTACATGTTGCTATTTCAATACTACGATAGTACACTACTAGCATTGTTATTATATACTACTTAAAAATAGTAACAGTACAATATTGGTAATTACCACCTCGCGGTAATATTGAGAGAACTACAATAGTAATATGACCAGTCAGTGACACCTCCTGATTATTAGTATTACCACAATACACTATTCCGTTGGTTCATATATTATTTCATTCTTCAAATATATATAAATTATCATATTTGTCACAAAATGTAACTCTGCATTTTATTATGTCTATATGTCATTCTTGTTACACCAAAGCAGATGTTCAAATTAATTTGTAAATTTCTCATTCTTTAGATACTATATTGTAACCCCTGTATGTCTTTGATCATTAATATTTAATAAATATTAGTGCGGGGGTACGGTGGGATTGAAACGATGCACCATAATCAATAATAATTCGTAGATCCTTTGACAGCTTCAATTGCCCATGTGCTCAACCTTTCTTTGTAAACTATTACAAAGTTTGTCTTTTTTTTTTTTTTTTGAAAGAGTCACTTAGTATGGGAAGGCCTTACCTGTTGACCATTGGTACATCGCTGGTGTCCCCCCATACATTTACCTGTACCTGTATTGAACATACTGAATTTTTACTTTAAAGAAGAAGTAAAATATTTCAAGTATATTCTTGAGTATATTTCTAGTTTTGAATTTCCTTGTATTTGAAAAATTGCTCAAAATGCAATAGCTATAGCTGAAGAGCTGGACTGGTAGGCAGTTGAAATAGGTGTTCGACTAAGCGTTCAAATAACGTGGTATGAACTGCTAGATGTAGAACTGCTAGATTTATCTAGATGATTCGAGCTATGGTTTCGACACATTTCAGTGACGCACAGTGTAGTGATAACTTAAAAATTCTAGTAGATTTCGCTGGATACCTGGTGTAGCATTCAGGGTCGTAATGAGAGGTACTGGTGATTCAGATACCATTGAAATTGCAATTTCTTTTTTTAATGAATTCTCCTAACTGGGCACCATTAAAACTAATCATTCGAAAGCTTTGGGTTAAAATGTTTAACGATTGCTTAGGTTGTAAGTTTTTAGTTAAACTAACAAAGTTTTATTTAAAGTTTACTTTTTCTATCCCTTCTCATTTCAACTTCCCGTTAGAATAAGCGCGCGTTTCAGCTTTATGCTAATTTGAAGCGGAGCCAAGTTCTACTTAAGCAAGCGGTAGAAACCTTTCAGTGTGAGAGAGCTTTTAGTCCCAAACCACGGTTACTCTATTCAACGTTCTCCTGACTAGCTAGCATTTAAATTCTAAGCCGTAGCGCTTTTACGTGATTACTTATTGAAGTAATTTCAAGTGCGTCAGTATTAGTTAAATCTTGCTACGCACCATTTAGTTTAGATGCCAACTTCTCGTTATAGCTCTGTGAGCAACGACTATTTAATTTCTAATTAGTTTTAGCTTAAATTTATTTGATTGTTCAGTTTAGACCCAAGTGGCGGTCATTATTTTCTGTATCCCTCCCGAGTTGGGAAGTGCTTGTACATAATTGTGGTTTAATAAAAGAGGATTTTAAATCCCTCTGAAGTACAGTTCTTCTACCACTTATTCACAGTATTCTACCACAGAACATAGCTGCATTCAGCTCCCTGTTCCAGATCAGGATTTAAGGAGTTCACGAAGATGTTTTCCAAGAATATGCATCGAACACTCAGTCCTGACAAGGTTATGATTCAAAAGATTCGAATGATGAAAAAACTCTAACATTCGATATTTGGTATTTAAAATATTTCGGAAGATTCTCGAGATTTGAAGATTCGAATTTATCAACCTCAGATAAAACAAAATGAATTTAAAATTTGTTTCTCGCCTACTTCATTAAATCAATTACTTAAAGAAAACAAAGTCAATTTTTATACAAAATATCAAAAATGTTGAGAGCTTTTTTTAAAAATAATTTTTTTTTCTCGAATAATAGTTTCTCTGCAATGCATGTTGACCTGCATCACTTCTTTCATTCTTTCTAAAAGATTCATTTTGAGTCAAAGAGGAAAAAAAATTCTTTTTTTAATTAATGATTTATAACTCACTCAAATGAAAAATGTTTTACATAACTAATATATACTTAAAGACCTATATATTTCTTCCGATTTTAGCTTACTTCTACTTAAGTCAAATAACAATTACAAAAGAAGAAAGATAAAGCAGATTAGAAGAAAATATTTCTTTTTCTGTCTGAAAGAAGAACGCTCAACTGCATAGTATAATAATTCAAATTTCTTCTTATATTTTATTTGGACTTACTTTTCTGAACACAGGCAGGCACTAGAAATAAACTTTATTTATTTACGTTTATATGTAACCATGTTAATCACATAAAAATGCAAAATTGTCATTAATTTACTTTTATTTTTGCGATTAAGAATTTTTCTTTACTGTTTTTAAAGCAATAAATGTTCTGAGTATTCAAACTTAAAATAATAAATAATTTTATATAGTTTTAATTTTCTGTTCCTTGAAGATGGCATACGAAAGGTTTTCTAATTATAAATTAGTCAGATCATAGGCTTTTTAATTTACTCACAATTACTTTTATCTAATATTTATATTCTAACTAAATGGGAACTTTAAGCGCCAATTCAGTACCAGCCTCAATATGTTATCTCCAAGAAACTTTAATAAATTTTATCGCCAATTTAAGGCTAAACTGTCTTAGATAAATAAGAACACTTTTTACGATAACCCTTCTCACATTCCACCACTGAATACATTGCATTTCCAGCCATTTCGTTTTAAATTTTGCAGGCAAGTAAGTTAATTTTAATTTCATTCCTGGGTTTGATTTTAAAAAAATTTAAATAATTAATTTTAGGATTTTGTCAATTTTGATCTTCTTTTAATTTGTATTACTTATTAATCTTTAAAAATGTATAACTTTTGTTTCTACATTTGTATTTGAGTTTGAAAATGAGAGTGTCGGGGATATATCTTCTACAGTAAGCATTCCTTTTAGTTGTTTCAAGTTTGTTTAGTTGTGTTCTTAGTGAACAACTTAAATTAAAAAGATTATTTACTAATTTATTTTGTTCGTAAATTCTTTTGACTTAAATGGACTTAATGTCTTTATTTTAATTTAGCTATAGCAGAAATAGAATTTGATGCTGACTTGAAGAAAGACGAAATTAGAAGACTGAATTTAGTTATAGTTAACATTAATTTAGTTATTGTTAATTAATGGTAGATTGGTTTATTCCCCTTGATTCCCCTTGAGTCGATTAATCTATCATCAATGATAATAGCTGCTGTTTCATTACTTAAAAAGTTTTGATTTTGATATTTTTTCGATTAAGAATAAAGTATTTCTCCCGCATTCTTAGCATGCCTTCGTGGTGTAGTGGTCAGCACACTTGGCGCGTATTCGAGAGGTCCGTGGTTCGAGTCCCGGTGAGGGCACTGTTTGTTTCTCATGTCTCCTGCTTCAAAAAATACCTAATATCTCTACAAATATTTCTTTACTGTTTTTAAAACAATTAAGGTACTGAAAGTTCTAATTTAAAACAATAAATAATTTTATATGGTTTTAATTGAATTTCTGTCCTTTGGAGATGGTATATGAAAAGTTTTCTAATTATGAATTATTGGTCATTACTTTGCAGCTTTAACGCAGGTCATAGGCTTTTTAATTTACTCATAATTACTTTTATTTAGAATACATATATATATGTATATATGTGTGTGTATATATCTATTAATATTTTATCGCTTCTGTCTCAATTATTGTGGTTTAACGAAACGCGTAATGGAGTTTAAATATGCTCGAATTTTTCACGCTTTTCCCTTGATAAGTCCGTGATTAACTTCGAGTTAGGCTAAATTACCATTTACTGCCATTCACTGTTATTTATTCTGGTGTTTTTAATACTCGTTTTTAATTTCTTACGTGTTTTAAATTTTTTAAATGTTGAGTTTTTCCATACCTACATTTTAGTTTTTACTTTTTTACAACTGCTTTTACTTTTTAGTTATGTTTTTTGTTCAAGTTTTATAACTCTGGAACTAAGGTATCAAATTTACTTTAAGGCGATTGCTTTTAGAATTTTTCTCCTTTTGCTTACCTTTAATTTTAATTTTGCAGCTCAATGCGCAAAATTCTTGACCAAATAGGTCTCTAAGTTCTTTTACTACTTTCTAAAAATTATGTGTG
>KK113853.1:38730-60556 GCA_000611955.2 Stegodyphus mimosarum
AAAAAGAAAACTTTCCATATTACGTCTCCAAGCAACGGAAATTCAATTTAAAAAAAAAATATTGAAAAGGTATTTTTCAGAATTTAAAAATTTATAGAAATTTCAGACCTCCTTGCTTTAAACACAGTTAAGGAAAAACTAAATCACTAAAATTCCAAAATCAAAATTAAACTTTTTAAGTATTGAAAAACCAGTTACTGTTATTGATAGCAGATTAATCGACTTATCAAGGGGATAAACCAATCTACCATCAATTAAGAGTAACTAAAATAAGAGAGAGAGTTTCATCTTACTTCCAGGTAAGCATCAAATTATTTGCTAGATTCAAAGCACTAATTGATACTCAATCAAAATAAAGATATTAGTCACTAAACCAAAAGAATCCTGTTAAAAAGCAAATAATCTTTAAGATTAAAATTTTTCACTAAGAACACAATTAATCTGAACGAGATGCTTACTTTAGAAGACATATCTTCTTTAAATTGAATTTCCGTTGCTTGGAGATGTAATATAGAAAGTTTTGTTTTTATAATTTATAGTGAATTATTGTTTTATTACTCTGCAGCTTTAGCGCAAGTCTTGGGCTTATTAATTTACTTTTAATTACTTTCATTATGAATATAAATTCAAACTAATAGCAGCTTTAGCGCTATTTTAATAACAGGCTGCTCTCTATGTATTATATCTCGAAGAAACATTGTAGTTTTGTCGCCAATTTAGGCTAAACGTTCTTCAATAGAAACGTACTTTTTACGACAACCCTTTTGCCACCATCTCTTAATACGGACTTGCATTCCAGTCATTTGATTTTAAAATTTCGAAGGCAAGTTGGTTAATTTTTACTTACTAGTTTGTTTTTACTGCAGTTTATAACTTTAATTTTATAGATTATTTCTTTTATTTTAATTTTATGGATTATTTCTTTTAATCATCTTTTAAATTTTTTAAATTTGTTCTTGAATCTACTTTTGTTTTTACTTTTGTTTTTGAAATGTAAAGAGAGTGTAGGGGATATGTCTTCTCAAAATCTTTACTTGAATATCATAATCATAATATTTTGCAGTTCTTGGCTTGAACGTCTATCATAAAAATTGATTTTGCCTATATAAAACCAATATTTTCTTTTAAATATTTATGAAATTTGAATTAAAATTAATTATTTAACACTTACAAAAAAACCACATTTTTTTAAATGTAAAGCCATGTAAAATAGAATCTAGAGCTTATAAAAGTAACAAAATTCAGAACAACAATAAAATAAACTTTGATAAAAATGGGCAAATTCTCTACAGTGCAAATCAGCGTTACTACGGCTGTGAGATGCTTAAATACAATTACACATAGAAGCCTTCATTCCTTAATAAAGGTAACTGGCTTCTAGTATTGTATAATTATCAAAGATTGCAGTTATAATTAATTTATGGCCGTAAAAATCTTCAAACTAGTTAAACGAAATGGAAAACAAATATACAAAAAAGTAAAGGTATATAAATTCTGCACTGCACTATAATAATAAAATGGACCATGTAATTTTGTGAATACAAAATAAGAAAATAAATTTCAGAATCATATCTGTTTATTTATGTCTTTTAAAACTTTTCAAATATAAAAATTTCAAAATATTATAATGTAATTAAATTTTAATTTCAAACATCAGTTGAAATAATATGCTATTATTATCGAAATTTCTAATTTACTTCATTATTTTGTAATCCATTATTTTGTATAAACTGGAAGACCTGATAACTTTCTATTAACACAAACATTTCCATCTTCTCGGCAAGTCCACAATAACGAGTTAGTGTATGAATCTTCACCAATGGTTAAGGAGCGCTCGCAGCAGTTTCTTTTAAAAACCGAATTCCTTGTTTAAAAAGGCAACTGGCCTTTTTGAACTGCACTATGCATTCCACTCATAAAAAAATTAACTACACTCCATTTATATTAAAAAATGATTATATGAAAAAATTATAAGGTGGGAGCCTCCAAAGTTTATGTGACTTCATTCGTAAAATAATTAGGAAGAATTAAAATGTTTAAGCAAAATTTTCTCTGTTAAAATAATGAAAAATATTTACACAGTCAGCTCTGCAAATCATCGTTTAGTGATAAATTCAAAGGCAATGTGAATCATCAAATTTGTTTTGCCAGTGTTTAAAAAGTAACCTATTATCCTTCTACTGTGGTATTTTGCAAGTCCTTCAGAAAAGCAATCACGCGTAGTGTTTGCAGAATCAACATAATCTACCGATAAATACAGATATTCGAATGTCTAGTGAAAAGGAATATTGAATTTGCTTCGCCCATCTCTACAATATTTAGAAAAAAAAAGTGCTTTAAACCGTCAGTCAATTAACGCTTAGGAGAATTCAGCATTACAGTGAGTTCAAGGTCGTGGATCTGAGTTTGTGCTTCCAAATCTGTGCGAAAGAAAATTGTTTGCGCTTCCCCTTTTTCTAATAGTACACTGTTGGCCACCGCAAATGCAGCACCCTGAACGAAGCATGCAAATAACATGAAATTTACAACATGCATTTGCGGAGCGGAGATGAGATATGAAAATGATTAGAATTTCAGGCCAGATGCACATCACGCGTGCCTGTGGCGCCACTTCAAAGCGCTATTTAAGGCTTGGAGTTTTTGACGATTTCAAGTTCGGCAATTGTGTTTTTCTTGTGGTTTCAAAAAAAGATCAATTATGCCTCCTAGTAAACAGCGCTCATCGTTTGCTCAAATATCCGAGTTCAGCAGAGGAAGGATAGTGGCCTACCGAGAGCGTGGATTATCTTTCAGGGAAATCGGTAGTCGTGTTGGACGAAACCAAACAACTGTAATGCGGATATGCGACCGTTGGACCGATGCAGGAGGGTACGACCATAGAGCTGTAATATACTAGAGAGAGAAACGGCAACCCTGAAGGGGAACAGGAATGAGAACCACGTGACATATGGAACATTTCCCGAATCGTATTTCCCGCGAATCTTCCTTACCATTACAGCTATATGGAGAATTTGTGAGAAGCAAGTGTTTGCAAGTACGCGCACTGTTTCGGACTTAAAAAATGGTACTTTCGTGCTCCGCATATGGATGTAATTCCAGATACGTAAAAGGTGAACGAGTAACATTTCACAGATGAGCTTTTTCTAAAGTTTTAAAACCTATTTTTTATAAAATATAGAGGTGTTTTAGCCACTGTACTTGCCGTTTTCTAATAAAAATAGATTTTTTAATTTTATATAATATATGCATACTTGAAATAACATTTAAATAAAAGTATCTTAATATATATGTATGTTTTTAATAACTGCGTTCTGAAAAGAATGTTAAAATTTTAGTAATATGATATAATTTTAATTAGTCTAGTATTCTGCTTTGGCGACATTTTTTGTACGCCAACAGACTTTGCGTTTAATTATATATTCTTGCGTTTAATTATATAATTCAAATGCGTTTAATTATATATTCTTTGTATGCGTTTGCGTATGCGGACATGTACGAAGTAGTAATGTATGTATTTAATACTTGGTAATGTCGATACAATACACTGTGTAAGAACTGCATAAAATTATGATTTTTTTTTTACATGAATGACCTTATTTTATCCCCTTTTCTTGCATCCAAATACTATAACAAATATGTTTACTTTCAATCACGTATTTTCTTTCTTATATCATGTTTCTGGCATTTATTTTAATATTAAGAATTTGTTAAGTATTAGGAAAATAGTCATTATATAGCAGTTAAATTTCAAAACTTTAATAATTTTAAGTTTCTTTTTAAAAATAATGAACATTATTTAAATTTTACCTTCTAAAATTATTTAAAATAGTGCGACTACGTTGTGCAACGTGCATAATATATTTATTTTTGCTAGTAAAAGGAAGTCTTAATTTACCACATTTTTGTTTCATAATTTATTAATTTACCCCTCTCTCTTCCTTTTAACTTATATCGGCTATATTGACATTCATTTTTACTTCATTTAATTTAATATCTTTCTCACTTTGATTTGCCTACTATGTAGTTCTCTATAATACACCGTATTAACATTAAACTTCCTTTTCGTATTAACATTGAATTTCTTTTTTGTATTATTTTCTGTTTTCACTCATTTTACTTATGTTATCTATTTTTTATTTTTTATTCTGTCCTAAGCACTAAAAAAACCTTCTATTTTTTATTTTTTATATATTTATTTTTTTTCCCCTGGCCAATTTTTAGGCTTATAATCTTCCCGTTTTATTTTAATTTTTTTTTCACTCAAAATAATTTCTAAAATTATCTTTGTTCCTTCTTTATGCATTATTATTGCATTATAATGAATATATATATGAATTTTATTTATTTTTAAAATTTTTTAATTATTTTATTTTCCATCCACTATTTTTAGTATGTATTATATACTTTGCCTAAATCACTTTTTATTTATTTATTTATTTATTTTTAAATGAAAAAAACTGTTTTTTATTTTTATTTTATTTATTCTATTACTATTTTTCTGATATGTTGTATTTACTGTACACTGTTTCGTCTCATTCTGTTTTTGCTTTTTTTCTCTTTGTCTGCCTTTGTGGTGCTAATCTAGGTATGACTATTTGTCTGGCTGTCGGAGGTAGACTGCATTTTGCAAATTTAATTTGTGCAGTATAGAAACAGCCTTATAGTGATGTTACCCTCCTGATGAAATCATCATTATTTCCCCTTTTTTTTATTTCATTTTATTCACTTTTAACGGAAAAAAATCGCCAGCCGTGGCGATAGTACGCCAAAGTCTAGATTCAGTTTCATTTCATGCCCAAACTCCTGCAGCTCATTCCTGTGCCGCTTTTCGCCCGGTTTTGAATGGCGATGCTCGGTCTAGTGTATAACAGGTCTATGGGTACGACGGACAGACGTGTTCGATCGCATTCATCTCAGTGCACCACTTCACGTGATGACAGGAATATTGTGCGCATGGCAGTGACGGATTGCTCAGTCACATCACGAACCATAGCACAGCATACTCAGTCTGTAACGCATCATCCAATGTCTGCGCGTACCATTCGACGCCGTACACAGCAGAGTGGTCTGTCAGCAAGACGTCCATTGCTTCGTCTACCCTTGACGCAGAACCACAGACGTCTCAGCCGCCAATGGTGCGATGAAAGAATGTGTGGAAGGCGGAATGGAATAAATTGTCTTTACTGATAAGTCTTCTGTCTGCAACACCACGATAGTCAGATTCGAGTCTGGAGACACCATGGAGAGAGGAGGCTGAACTGCTGCGTTATGCACCACCACACTGGTCCTGCACCGGGTATTATGATATAGGGCAGTATTGGATATCAACCTCGCACTTCCCTAGCCGGCTCGCTCTCCGGATCTTTCGCCGATAGAAAATATGTGGTCCATGGTTGCTGAACGATTGACACAGATTACATCCCAAGTTGCCACACCAGATCAACTTTGGCAACGCGTGGAAGCTGCTTGGTCTGTTGCACCCCAAGAACACATCCAAAGTCTCTTTGAATCAATGCCGAGGCGTGTGGCAGCGGTGATCTCCAACAATGGCGGGTACTTTGGCTACTGATTCTGGAAGGAACCACACTTCACAGAGGTCTATAAATTTAATCATTTGATACTTGGTCAACATGTTATCTACTAAATAAATTTTGTTGTGATATCTCTTGTCTTTCTTGGTACTTGTCTTTCTTGGTGTTGCAATGTAAGTGGCGGCAGTGTATTTCAATAACTGACAGCTCAAAAATTTTTATCTTCGTGCGAATTTAACATAGGAACGATTCAAAATTTTTTAATATTCTGCGGATTCTATACTTTTCATTTCAATTTTCTTAAAATTTCTGCGATTTGACTGTGCTTTTTGCAAAAATGTGAAATTCTTGTTCAATAATTTTCCTAATTTTACATACTAAGTATGTGCAAGCAAATTAAGTAACGAATTTTAAACTATTTATAGGGAAGGATATTAAGGTAAATAATTATATTTTTGAATTTATGTTGAAAATTTTGAAATTTGTTTGTGATTACTCAAAATAAGTAATGTGCATGCAAAATTTTCACAACTGTGATATTGTGTGTAAAGCTTTGCAAAGTCGTCCACGAAGAAATCTAATTATGTGGACTGTAAAACGCAAAGAACTTTGGACTAAAAATTTTAGTAGGACTCTGCAATATTATTAAAGTTTATAATTTGCAATTATGTAAATAATTATTTTGGTCAAAATTTCAGGATTTGTATTTTTCAAATTGTTTCTCTTCATTTTCTAAGTCCTCAGAGCTTTCTGTCTAAAATGCTTTTTTAATCGCCCAACCATTTGTGTTCTTGAAGGGTGAGCAATATGTAAGATAAAAAATGTATACAAATCAAAATTATAACTTAAAACGCCTCTTAATTGCTCATTTTTAACTTGGGCACTCTCTCTCTACTAATAACTTTCTCTAAGCTGCGTCATATCTGAAAACTAATTCTGCATTATGTCATCTTAAAACTTTTGCATTGCCTATAAGTTTTAGCCAAAGAGATTAACGAAACATTCTGTCATAAATACAGGTGCAACTCAACTACCCTTTCTCCTTCCCTGTCTATGTTTCGTAGCTGAAGGATGTCTCTTGCTTGGCTGCTTTTGTTAAAAATGTAATGCCCCATCATCAAAATTGTGGGCTGAAGATTGGCCCCATTGTGAAGCGCAGCAAGTAACAAAGATATACTTGGAATATCAAGTAATTTTGTGCTTATTTAAAAGTTCTCGGCATCTTCTGCTACGTAACTCATATTTTCAGTAATCTTCTAATCCTCAATACACTCGCGGCTGCAAAATAAAATCTTCCCTAATCAACCATTCATCGCTTGTCAGTTTACTGCAAGGAACTAAACAATATCATCACACACACGCATATACATATATATGTAATATGTATTTTGTAATGTTAGTGGATGTGTTTAAAATTTTTATATTTGAAAAATTTTAAAAGCCTTCCCTAAACAGAAATTTATTTTCTTATTTTTTAAAGTTTATTTTATTATTTTACATTTACAAATCATGTGGTCCATATTACTATTGTAGAACAGTGTAGAATTTAATATATCTTTAATTTTTCAAAATTTGTTGTTCATTTGATTTAACTAATTTGAAGATTTTTATGGCCATAAATTATAAATGCAAACTTTGACAATTATACAATACTAGAAGCCAGTTGCCTTTATTAAGGAAGGGAGACTTCTATGTGTAACTGTATTTAAGCGTGTATCTATCAAGTTGTCACGCGGATTTGCATTGCAGAGGGTTCCCATTTTTATCAAAGTTTATTGTTATTGTACTGATTTTTGTTACTTTTTATGTACTAACTTCTAAAATCCATTTAACATTGCTTTACAATTAAGAAACTATGGATTATTTTATAAGTATTAAATAATTAATTTTAATTCGAATTTCATGAATATGTAAAAGAAAATTTTATTTATATTGGCAGCATCAATTTTAGTGAAAGATTTTTCAAGCTAAGGACTGCAAAATATTATGATTATAATATTCAAGCGTAGATATTACAGAACTGCAATTTTTTCCAGTATTTCTAAAAAAACTTAGGACACAACTTATATGTTTTTACAGAAAAATGAACTTGCAAACTTTCAATTTGCATTTATCGTTAAAAATTTTATTTTCTCAAAGCACAGTTTGGTTTTAAACAATTTGGTCTCAAAGCAGAATCCTTGCAAAGATGCTCTTTTGTACTTAAAAGACATGGTGGATGAAGGTAAGAAGACAAACTTACACGCAGTTTTAGTGTTCCCTGATTTCAAATGTGCTTTCGACCACTCCCGGTGCCTGGGATACTTATCTTTTTAAGGAAAGCTGGTATTTCACGTAATATTTTTCGTCTTATTAAAGACTTTCTGCATGACAGACCTGCATTGCTCTACCTCGGCCGTGTTTCATCCTCCTGCACTTTCGAAAGAGTTGGCCTTAATTTCGGTTTCTGGACCCTTACTGTGGAATTTAATTACCAATGATTTACTCAATAGACTCTTACATTGTCCGTGTTGTAAAACAATTGCTTTTGCTGATAATCTACCATTTTTTTTCTTTAAGCGAAGGGTCTCAATACTGTCTTTAATACGGCACCGTACACTCTTAATATAATTTCCGATTGCTCCAGAGAACAGAAATTGGAATTCTATCCTAATAAGTCTAAAATTATGAAAATTAAAAGAATGTATTTCAGCTATACAAACCAACAACTGTGCTTGGATAGTACCTTACTGGAAACGGTGAATGAAATTAAATGTTCAGGCATTATTCTTGGTTTTTCAGGTTTAAAATCTAATGTTATTGATATGATTTATAAGCAGGGTACGATCCCCTTTATTTAATATGATTCTAGAGTGTGGGGAACAGCTTTAGAAAAGAAGGTTAATTCCTGCATGCTTCGCAGAATTCAAGAAGGAATTTTACTAAGAGTTGTGCGTGGCTATAGAAGAATTAGCTATGAAGTCTGTTTAGCAATTTCGGGATTTTCTCCGATTGATCTTCATGTTTTAAGTGACAAAAAGTTTAAAGCTACCATCAGCAATTCATGTTCAATACCCAGGTGTTGTTTGAAGATCTTCCTGACCCTGCCTATCGTTTGGCAATTCAAACTACCATTTATGACTATTCCGTTGATGATAATTTCGCTGTTGTTGTTGTTATATAGATGGCAGTAAAATTAATAATCGAGTTGGATTACCTTATGTCGTTTTCCATCATGGTTTTGAACTGTAATGCAAACGCTTTAGAATTCCCAATGAGTGCATGTTTTCCAAGCCGAATCACTGTGCATTAATGAGTCAATTAAGTGGATATCTAACAACTGTTAGTTAAGGGCTAAATTTTTTATTCGCACTGATTTATCTTTGTATCCTATTAGGAATGTCTTCTCATGGAATATCCAGCATAATGCCTGCTAAAAACATTACATCTTCACAACCGTAATGATCATTTTTCCTGATGACGGAGAGATGGAATTTTAAGTTCTCTCCAGGTACAGGTACGCCGAGAATCAGTATCTCGGCTGAATCTCGATTCATATGTAAAAGCACGGTGTTCCTCTCAAGTCTGGTTCACGGCGCATGTTGTCTGCACCATGTTAAACTCACTCTCATATATGCTGCAGTGAGCAAGAGTCAAACAATAGACCTCTGGCATAAAGGCGCTTTCCCATGAAGCCTTCGAGCAACTGTAGACCGTGAACCCAGGCTTCAGTGGCAGCATACAGCTCACGTGAGATCTATGAAACTGTAGCAGTATTGTGTCGCCACAGTGAAAGGGCTAAATATTGATCCTCATTCGTCGTTGTGGATCTCCGTCGACCTTGTCTGTGTTTTCTCCAAATGGATCTAGGGCTCTGAAATTGTTTACACCAATTGCAGATGACACTGGGGGTTACAATGAGTTCTGTAGTCACTTGCGTTTGTGCTTAGTCTGTCTCCAATCTACCGACTATTGTCTATCTCCTTCCGTCATCCATACGTTCGCGACTATACATCTTACCTAATATCTTATAATATTCATCCAACTTGTGCTAGAAACACAACGAATGTCGTACGAGTAACAGCACACAAATTGCCGAAAACCCCTCGTGCGCTTATATTCCGTCGACAGTTACAGTCCCACAGGTACGTGCAGGTTTACGCATTTGAGTTTGAAAATTTCCATACTTCTTCGGCAGTTTTGGTCGGTTCAATACGTCAGTGAAAATAGACATAATTTGTAAATTCTCTTAATTTTGCACACGTACGTATTTGTACAGTACCCGAATACAATCAGCAGTTTTAAAATGCAGTATCTCGGTCAATTTTTGTCGTACGGATTTGTATTTTTTAATGAGCATTAAAGTTTCCTAAATTTGAGTATAGAGACTGGGGAAACGTCCGAAAAGTTAAATTTCGTAATTTTTTCAAAACTGAACTTTTGAAATTTAAAATGCCAGGACTTGAATATTTGCATCATTTGAAATACTTTTGCAAAACGAAACAGTTCTACAACCAACGGTTGTCAGCCCGGATAAGGATTTAATATGGAGACGGTATACAGATATTCCAGTGCGATTACAATATAATATTGCTTTTCCCCCTTTCGTTTTTACAAATTCCTTATTATTATTTAAGTGTTTTTGAGTGTATGTTTATGAGCAATCAATTCTCAATTAAAACTGGTTTCGTTTCTCTACTTTTGCAAATTATGTGATTATTTTGAAGATAAATAACATATTTAGATATTTAACTTTTCAGTTCCAAGAAGTTTTTGGGTCAAGTTTAATTAACTAAACTTCTTTGTTTCATCTTCTTTGTTTATCAATTAATATAGCCCTTCTTCAGTTGTTCTATTCTTTGAGCCAGCTTGCTGAAAAGGAAGGAATTGGTGCCGTTTGGTTTGGATATAAGCCTATTGTATTCGTCTTCAAGGCCCACTTTATGAAGGTACCTTCTTTTAATACTATTTAGCTTCTTAATTACGTTTAAATAAAGGTTAAATTTAAAGAAACATTTTAATTGCAATAGCTTCATTGTAATCCCCTCGAAATGAAGAAATGAAAAAAACGGGAAAAAGTAGTAAATCAAGAAGAACCTAAGTTCATGCCAGTTACAAACTGAAAACATAACCTGTACCTCTGAAAATAAACGGGTATGTGTTGTAGGAGGTCGAACAATTGAAATATTTGGGTATAATTGTAAATAATAATGATAATATAAGACTTATAGTCATGTATGGAAGTGAATGCTGGACAATGAATAAAGCAGATGAGGATAATGATAATTTTTTTCTTATTACTTACTCAATCCTTAGGCAATACACAGAAAGAGAGGGATGCTTTGTAGAGGTCTTTTTAAGGGAAACTGGCTCATATCCACATTACACGTGGGAAAAACAACGAAACCGCCCATGCAGCGAGCCCGTTGTCCGCAACTCGAACTTTGGACCGAACTACCTAATGAAATTTGAAAGAATGATTTTGAGAAGAATTTTTGGAGCAGCAAAGGAAAATAGGGTGTGTAGAATAAAATATAATTTTGAACTATAGAAAAAATTCATAGAGCAATGTAGAATAAGTGTTAACAAAGCTTCTCAACCAAGGTGGCTGGGCCATATACACAGATGTGGAGATGGAGACGCAGTGAAGAAATTGACATTCCAGAAGCTAGCAGAAAGAGAAGGATAAGAGGACCACGAATGCGGTGGCGGGACAATGTTGAAAAGTTGTTTTACAAATTCCATCGAGATCTCCCTAAGCAAAACCGGTTAAACATTTCAGTATATGGACGTAGTTATGGGGTGCAGGGAGGTGCACCTGCAACTTCTTAAACCAAAGAATATTTTTTCCTCTCCTCCTCAGATATTAAGTAGCACTAAATACGAAAAATTTTCTCTTTTTTTTATTATTCTGTTGAAATCCTTTTAGCGCAGAAACTCAAATCATGAACCGACAATATTTTTCTGACCTCACAATTTGAAATACAATAACCAGCTGTTGGAGTTGTCGCTTGACATCGGGATAATCTTTTACCTATGGTTAAAAGACACGAAATGAGTAGCCGACAGTTGTTTGTTATTTCTCGACTTAAAGCCAATACCGTCTGTATGAGCCGACACCGTCTACAGACAGTATAAAAGCGATACTGTTCTGTAGACAGTATTGGATTTTTGCAGTGGTATACAAAAGAGAAGCATAGAGAAACATTAGGCCCCGGGCGCAGCAGAGTGCGCCAAATTTATTGCTATGAAATTTTAGAATGAAGCTTTTCCGCTCTTGGCTAATAAGAGGGGGTGCGAAATCTCCAGCTGTTACATGAACTATCTTTCGCTTACGCATGCCAAATCACGTTCATAAAGTCCAATTTAAACGGAAAGAAAACTTATTTTCTAAAGAAAGAGCCACACAAATAAGTCAAATCGCTCTTCAAGTAAACAAATATATGTTTTTATTATGATCGCTTTCAAATTTTGAAACACCATGATTAAAGGTTTTGTATAGTTTTTGCTGGGGAAATAAATGACATTACAACGAACAACATATTCATAAATTTTACATTTGTATTTCTTTTGCTATGTATATTAAGCTGATTTACAGCATTATAATTAACACAGTAGCTGCTATGGAGCTATATTTGCATTTTAGGAAACTGCACTTAGAAATTTAAACTGTGCACCAATACGCATTTTATGCAAAAAATATATATTTCTCAATTTTAGTTTCCTTTTTCGCTCTTTCTAGTTCAATGTTCTACATTATCTCAGAGAACTAACAAAGCCAGTCAAGAGATTCTTTTCTTCAACAGAATTCCAATGCAAAATCCAACACACATGCCAGTGATATATAGCGAAAGCAGCAGCCATGGATATTCGTCTATTGCATTACGGGGGACATTATTTTCTCTTACGAGAGAGTTACCATGATAAGCATAATAATCATTTGGAAGAGTTGCATTATCGTCTGTTGTTGTTGGTTCAATATCAGGGTGTTTTACAGATTCCTCGGCAGAAATATTCATCTTATTTTGCTCTTGATTTTCTGTTAATTCTGCTTCAGCATACTCATTCGCTAAGACGTTGATAAGGAGTACATCAAGAGGATCGTCTGTGGGTTCTAGAACTGGTGACTTGCGTTTTTCCGAATTCCTTTCAATGAAAATGGCGTCTTCCTCTTGCTTTTTCCATAATCCTTTTTCTTTGTAGATACTGAAAACCATATTTAAAAGCTCTTCTTGTTCTGAATCCCTCAGTTCGTGGTGTGTTTCGGTATGGCCAGTTTCATCACTTGAATTATTCCCATATGCTTGACCGTTCATGACATTTTCTCCAGAATCCGGTATTATATTTAAAATTCCGTAAGTGATGTTTTCTTTCATTGTTATTGTATCGCTTTCCATACAGCTATTTCTACTATCTGCTAAGAACTGACTAGTGTCAGTATAGCTGAATCCAGCAGTATGGCTGGAAGCAGCATATGAATTATTCTCCAATTCTTCACCATTGGTAGCATTTTGGTCAAAATCCGATATTTGTTTGGAAATTTCATTTCTGATGTGTTCTTTAATCGTTGTTTCTATGCTAGCTTCAGAAAACTCCAATCTATCCTTTGCAAGAATTTGATTGTTTGCGCAGCAGTCAGTTTCATCACATTCTGTCCACAGATCTATCAAATTAATGTCATCTTCCTGGTCCATGTTCAAACAAATAACGCTGTTCATGCTTGTCTCGTAATATGCAAATGGATTCAAACTTTGTATAGCAGATTCTTTTTCATCCAAAGTTTGATGGTCACTATATGGCCCGTCAAGTGTTTCTATACTTTTTATTAAAAGGCTTCTTCTACCATCATTTGCATCAACATGAATAAGTCCTCCACTTTCACCGATTTTAGTTTCGTTCATACGGAATATTTTCTCAGAAATGTCGTCATTTGTATTACCAGTACAACATTCGTGAGAGATAATTCTTTCTTGACGATATAAATCAAATTCTGTGGCGAAATCCAAAAGCTCAATATCATTTTCTGGTTTAATACTTTTCATAGTTGGCGACATTGATATATCGATAGTGTTACGTTTTACATCAAAATATCCCTTTTCATTAGGTTTCAGATTGTATCCATTAACTTTATTACCTCTATTTCCAGAACAAGTTATAAAGAAAATTATAATATAAAACAGAATAACCATGCAACTTGCCTGCAATCCAAGATAGTTAAAAACAAAGGGAACCAAAGCCTTGGTTGGTACAAAGACCGCAATCGCTGTTGGTATCAAAAAGAAAAACGTATAAATTATTTTAGTCAGCAGTCCACTCATTATGAACTGCAAACGCCGTTTCACAGCTCACCCACACCACCTATAAGCAGTTTTTACGTATAAAATAGCTTTTCTATAAAGCTTTAAAATCGCAAAATAAATCACTTTCTGAACGCAGTTCACTCCAGAAAGAAAATAAAACTTCAAGTGAATTGTGAAAACGAATTTTCCAATAATAGTTTTCTCTTTCTTACGAAAAATAAACTTTATAACAATGCAGAAAGGTGTTGAAATGTTCGTCAACAAATCTTCTTTGTTTGTTTCAACCTTTTCCGGCATAATAAATAACAATACGAATTTTAATGTCTTCTTTTTAGGATTGTATTATTGCATTGAAATTTTCAGTATGCTCGGCTGAAATACATTAAGTGTAGAATAATATCTATAACCGTGAAATTAAACTATAAAGTAATATAAATGCAAAAAAGGCTAAGATATTAAAATAACTATTAATAAAAGTAATCGTCGCATAATCAGGACTGCGGAAAGCCGTTTTGCTACCGAGTGCAATCTCTACTGTTCCTAAATTCTGCTGCCTGGTAGCTCACCAAAACCTGAAAATTGTCAATTGAGCACTTCGTTCGCTAAACTCTAAACGTTTAACATTTGTAAATTCTGTTTTTCAATCCATATCTAAATTCTAAAAATGTTTCGCTCGGTGCGGTTGCACAGGTTGCACTAGCTCTAGCCTCCGACCTACTTTCAGTTACCGTTTTAGATTTCAAATGTTCAGAACCGTGTGCTAATTTGCATATCCTTGTGGTTTGAGCTAATTTACGTGAAATGAATAAAAATAAAGATAGGACAATAACAAAATTAAGCTTAACTGTTCGTAAATCACCTTAACATATATCTCTTAATATAAAGTTTGCATAGCTACATGGTTAATTCACCCAGCAGTCGTGTTGCACCCTTCACCAATTAATCTTGCAAAAAAGACACCTAAATTAGTTTTCTGGACTTTTTAAAAGAACCGAACACATCAGCTTACTTACTTCTTTACTAAAGGTAGGAATATTGGGTTCACAATACAGGAGCTTTTGTACCAAAATTAACTCTGTCAAAAGGGCCACTGGCCGGTATGCTAATTTGTCCAGTGGATCGGCTGCCGTGGTACAAAGAAAGAAAACTACCTGGTCACGTTCTTTATGAAAATTTTTATTTTCGAATATAGAGATTCTAGCGTAGGGTGTTCTTCAATGCTTGAAACTTCATTAGTCTCATAAAAGGGAATTCGACACTTATTTGCCATTATGCATATTTATAAGCAACATAGCACTGGCTTAAGAAAAATATAGCTTAAAATAATTTTTCTGTGCTTACAAATTTTAATTATCCCCGATTTTGCAAGAATAAATGGAGTAATCAAAATCATTGAATATTTGAATATTTTTTCCAAAGATGATGACTCTAGACACTGACGAGATACAATGACGAACCAGATGCCATCCCTACATTTTTCAATAAACTCGGATAGATGACGTGGCGGCGCGTGATTAGGTGGGAATTTTATTAAAATGCTGCTGGTGAGCGTAAGGAGTCATTATTGCACTTACATTTGTGAGTGGTGGGAAAGGCTGCTGATCTAAGTGAATTTGTTAGAAGGCAGATTCTAATGTGCCAAAGACTCGAACGAGTATTTCTGAACCTGCACGTCTGGTAGATTGTTCCCGATCTGCCGTTGTTAGTATTTACGTAAAGTGGATAAATGAAAGTAAAACCATCAGCAGACGCAAGGCGTTGGACGCCCACGTGTTATCAAACGTAAAGGACGTCTGAGGCTGTCCCTCTCGTAACAGGAACATCGGCGCCAGACGATGGCTCAGCAGCCCAATACAATGCCGTTCCAAGTGCAAATGGTTTCGGAACACACAGTTCAGTGGACACTGTTGGATATGGGATTGTGCAGGAGACTTCCCACTGGTGTTCTTCTGTTGATTAAGCGCCATTAACAACTACGCGTAAAGTCGGCCCGAGAACATCGAGAGTGGACCATGAGTAAGTGGAAAACAGTTGCCTGTTCGGATGAAAGACGATGTCTCATTCATCACGTCGACGGTCGTGTCAGGGTACGCCGTATTCCAGACGAATTCTTGCTCACCTCCTGTACAGTAGGTCATACACAGGTTGGTGGTGGCGGTATTATGTTTTAGGGGAACGTCTTCATGGGCGGTACTGGGACACTTACTAGTGGAGGAACAAACCATAAAGTCTGTGGGTTATCTGAACATAATTGCCTATCAATTGCAGATTTGAACGGCGTTGGAACCCTTCCGTTCCTTTGGGAAGTTCCAACCAACCTGGACACCAACTTTCTTCATTTGGAAAGAACGTTGGTGTAAATAGGTAGGGGACGATGGCGTTGAATGGGTCAAGATTTTTTTCTTACTTTTATTAGTCTTATTTTAAGAATTTTAGCTATTTAATATTCGAAAAATTTGAGAATCGTTCAAGATTTGTGTATTGATTCGAGTAGATTTAGGATTCAACTAATTTCTAATATTCTAACGCAAAATAAAAATGTTACATGTTCATAGTACTGTTGAGCAAGCTATGAAATACAATGTCAGATCAACTTATTGTAAAGTGGATACACTGTAAGCACGGTTTAGAATATTTAAAAAAATATGAGCTAAGAAAATCTATGCGCAAAACAGATGGATAAATCACTTGTGTAGAGGATGATTTAAACTTCTACTCTCTCCAAACTTCCTTAACAAAAGTTCTATTTCAGGTATACATCTGAATAATCTTATCCTACTTATGAGCTTATTCCGATGTTATGGAAGATTTAATGCAAAACACAGCACATATCTAAGGCCATATGCCGATATTGCTAGTAGTTTTCTAGAACTTAATCTGCTTGTGCTAATATCAACTAATTATCCTGAGAAGCATTTGAGAGGGAAACTGAACATAAATAAGAATTGCTAATATCGTTAAATGAATGGCAGTTCTCAAATGATTGCATATAAAGATGTAAGAAATGTCATCCTTCTTTACCAGGTGGGTGTTTATGTGATTTACTACGTGGTGTGACTCGAAAGCAGTTAGCAATCTGAAGGTTCAGAGTTCTAATCACAATGAGGGCAGAGCTGTACTTTTATCCAACTATTTCATTACATATTGTTAAATTTCCAAAGAAGAACATTACTGGAGATATGCGGGCTGTTTGGAACTTATTAGTCAGGCTTTCGAACCTTCCGCAATTACAGAGACCACTGTCTTAATTTGAATAGTTTTACATATGCCGCAAATGTATCATGCTCTGTAAACTACTACCTCAGGGAAGTACACAATAACAAATCTTCATTGACTTTAAGCTCAAAAATATGAGCAAAGAATCGCATTGTCATTTGCAAAGAAAAAGGAGAATACACACTTTAATGTAAGGTTTGGAAAGGGAAAATTGTATTATGAAAAGAATAGAGAGTAAGCTGCGAGTTTAGAGAGTCGATCTGGTGTCTCTTTCACTTGGATACCAATATGCTATGGAAGGCAGCACAAAAAAGGTCTCTAGTGGGGTGCAAGAATAAGAAGCGTTTGCTGGATGAAAACGATAGATAGGCTTTTAGTTGAGAAACCCACTAGACTAGAGGCCGAATCAACAAATAGACTAAGCCAAAAAAGAAGATTTCTGGCGTGTTGGATGGCTTTTTGTATCTTAGTCACCTACGTACCCATCTACATAAATATAGGTACAATGATGGGTTCGAACAGGAACAGGCATAATACTGATGCAAGACAAAGTCTACGGGATTATAGGATAGTAATGCGTTGCTCATAGGCTGTATGAACATATATATGATTTCAGACTGACGTCATTAGAGCAAGACGGATAATTAGAAAGCCCATTACCATTTTCTCAATGGTTAGATCCAGCAGAGGAATGTCAACTAATACCTGAAAAGCATTTGGTAGATTATAACCTAATACCTCATTAGGTAATAATCTACCAAATGCTCAAATGCTCTGCTACCTAATACCTGAAGGGCATTTGGTAGCAAAAAATGTAAGACAGTTCTATATCTGCCGTTCTACTAGGCCGATTGAACAATTTAACTTGCATGCTTCATGTCTCATAAGTGAGACTTAGGATACGTATTGGTTTTATACTAACATAGGTATTATGACACAAAACTGTACTTTTTTATAGCGAATTTTTATCTGTATTTCGATTTCATGACTCAAATTATGCCAAAGTACTAAGTTTTGTAAAAACTGTGGCACAGTAATGCTTTGTTCATATATTTTAGGAGCTTACCTATGATTTCAGACTGACGTCCTTTGAGAAAGACCGATAATAAAACATCTCAGTACCCTCTTTCAACGGTTAGATCCAGCAGAGAAACGCCAAGTAACACCTGAAGAGCATTTGATAGATGACGACCAATTCTGAAGAACAGAAGAAATAAGGACGCTAGGATAGCGCGCCTCGCACTTAATGATTCTCTCATGACAGACTTTTGAAAGCTTTTTTATATTTGCAGATTCTGAAATTTTTCTGTTAGTTTTCCCCAATTATCTTAACTATAAATTATTTTTCCTCGGTATGTTTAATGAAAAACAGATCTACGTGTCAGCGCAACAGTGTAATTTAAATGTCAGCTGTAACTTACACTGAATGTTTTGATTACTTCTAACTACCTTATAAACAGAGTTCTAAAAAAAAAGTTTTCAAATCTAAATTTCGACAGATTTGACCGACAATGTACGCCTGTTCATTACTTATCAAACCCATTTCTTCATTATTCAAATGTAACTGCTATTGAATAAGTACTCTTAGTTTCAGTTAGAAACCCTAGAGGTTTAGCAATAAACACAGAAATGCAATCCTACTTATTTTATTACATGAACCGTAGACAATCAGTAATTCACAAAGTTTCTTTTTTCAAACCTAAATTTGAAAGAAATTTCTTTTTATTTAGAAAGAGGAATATTTGATGATTAATTTTTTTCTTGTTGATTCTTTTTTCCTTCAGCTTCCGAATTTTGAAGTTCTTTTTACCAGTTTGAATGCTTTCATCAAAGTCTTATTAAATTAAATTAAAATAGCAATTAATATAACAGCTACATCAAAGAGAGCGTTATTCTATGCTGGATCACATTCAGAAATGTTTTTTAACACATTATGATCTTTAAAACTATATTTGGACATTTAGAATCGTTATTCTATACCAAGATCATCCTCTCTGAATTTGTACAACATTTATTTGCTACCCTGAATCATCCAAAGTAACTCTTGTTTTAACGACATAATTCAGACAATTCAACAAATATACCTAATTTCTTTATCGTAATTTATGTGTTCAGACATTTATACAAATTTGAGTAATGTTCACTACCGGCTTTATTTGAAATAACGTACAGATACTGTGATTCATTTCTTATTCGAAATTATTAATTTCTGAATTAATAACAGTCCGAAACTCCCTTTTTGTCCCTTTAAAACAAAATCTAAAAATTGATGAAATGATTATAATGCGTATGATCTATTTCGGTTCCAGTTTTTGCGAAATATATAATGCAGCAGTTTTGATAAACATATGATTTTATTAAAATCTGAATAAGTGCACCGGCTGTTCGCTCATTTTTTAGACGGTTTTGCTTTGCTCTCATAAACAATTTTCTACTTGCAATTTTTTTAACTGCAGCTATATTTTAGAAAGTATAGATTATCGTTTTCTGATTGACAGTTGTGTTTTCATGCAAAATGGGGCTTTTAAAAATGCAATGAATGGAAGGCCATGTTTGTGTTCTTTTTGAAAAAAATTCTCCATATCTAGTTATTAAGGAAGGCTGTGAAAGCCATGGTTTTTCGATATCCAAAGCTGCTATAGCTATAGGTTCATACTGTCAACAAGAAAGAAAAATACGCCAGAATTTTGTTTCAAGTAGAAGCATTGTTCCAAACATACGTCCAAGAAAAAAACGGAATGTTTTGAAAGTTACAAAGGTAAAATATTTAATGTTAAAAGAAAATCAGTTAAATCAAAAGACAGATGCAATATCATGAAAATGCTCAGTGCCAACTGTAAGAAAAATGATTAATGTTGGTTTGAATCTTGAAAAGGAAAACAAAATGTATGTCCACGACATAAACCCGAACGCAGACCGCACTGCAGAAGTCTTTATGAGAAACATTTGACGGAAAAAAATTAGAAAAATATTGTCCCAATAAATGAATCTTGTGTATATTTAACTGGCTGCAATAAAAATATATCCATTTACTATCCTCAAAGAGGAGAGAATGTTTTAAAACATGGTTCAAAGAATCTAAGTTTTTGAAAAGGATTTATGATTGTTGCTGGATTTTCACATCACGACAAATTAAAAATTAAGACAGTGGAACGAAATGCTAACATCATCTTCACATATTATGAGGAACATATTTTAAAGCCAATTTTAAAATATGAAATATCGTGCCTTTACCCACAGTGCCATCAATCAGCAGAACTGCATCAAGACAAAGGAAGGGGTCACACGTCAGAATCCACTGACAGTTTTCCGTAAAAACTGAAACAAGAAATAGGTTCAAGGCCATATCCTTCATTAATATCCCTCTGAAATCCCCTGGCGTATCACCCATGTGTTTTTGCGCGTTGGACCTTCAAAAAGCGGATTGTCCAAACGTTGACTTACAACCCTCCTCGGGCATTGGAAAGCTGTGCAAAAGAAATGACATAAAATAGCTTTTCCGATACTACAAAAGGCTTGGTAATTACGGTCTAGAAAGACAGTGAAGAATAAGGGTTATCAAACAGAACATTCAAAGTAAAGTAAAAGTAAAGTAAGTCGTCTAAAATATATGCGAACAACTTCTGTAAACAAACAAGAGCAGGTCGATAACACTGCCTAAATGGCATGCAGTATATAAAGTACTTTTTCCAATTCAATTCTAAACCTAATATAAAAAGCTTATATAGTATTATTAAACATAAGTTAGTAAGCTAAAGAGTAATCATAGCATGAGACTAATTAACTTTTAAACAACTATTTGAGATTTCAATAAATTTCTGTTTCTAAATGATTTTTCTAATAAAATATAAACTGAAATGTAGATTTCCTTGCCTTTTCCACTTTCACTTTCCTCTACCGCAGGACAATGAGACTGTATTTCATTAAACGCCAATAAGTTAAAATCAAATTTGTTTTGCTATCTAAATATGTAAATGCATTAACTTTAACAACATACTGCAATCCTCTCACAGGATATATTGAGCAGTCCGGAAGAGTGTGTAGAATCATGGGAAAAAGATTTAGTTCTAAGACCGACAACTGGAGAAGGACTTCTTTTAAGGTATAAATAGAAGAATTTTTTAATCATAGTAATTCTTCAAAACAGTTTAGATTTTTAAAGACTTAAAAAACATTAAGACAAGAAAATCAGATGTATTTGAATTGTTTTCTTATGTTTGTGTTTATTTATTTTAAATAATGGGAAAAATTTCTTTCTCAGAATATGCTATTTTCTGAAGCGTAAAATTAAGAAATTTCACCAGGTCCGTTTGATAATTTCTAGCTCTATTTGTAGTCCTTAAGCTTAGCTAATTAATTCTTTTCATACTGTTATGATAGTTTACAGACTAACTAGTATTTGATATCTTAAAATAGCTTCTGCTTAGAACTGTCTCAAGATACAATAAAAATATTTAATGTCTGGAGGGTGGTGTTAAAATATGGTATTGAAGTGTGCGTGTGTTAAAATATTGTACTGAAGTGTGCGTGGGGTTTAAATATTGTATTGAACTTTGAGTGTGTTGATTCGCATACATTCATTGTAAATTCTGAATTCTGTAATTCTAATTAATTGAATTCTGATTAGCTTTTCACCCTGAACTTGAAATATTCAGGGTGAAAATGCTTTGGTTTGGTGGAAATGTTTCCTCATTTTTGTGCTACTGTAATTCAGTATATTCTATAATGTGACAGTTAGTAAATAAAAAACCTAAATCTCGTATTAAGAACAATATATAAATACGTTTATTATATTTATTA
>KK113853.1:60571-159386 GCA_000611955.2 Stegodyphus mimosarum
TTATTATTATTATAAATAAAAAATTCTTAATTAAATTCAAAAATCTTTAAAAGAAATTCAAGCTGGCACAAATTCTGCACTTAAATTAAGAAAACTTGGAATTATAAAGTAATAATTGTAGGAAATACAGGAATATAATTCAAAATAATAATTGTAGGAAATACAAGAAAATAATTCAAAATAATAATCTTTGCTATAAATTGTGAAAATAATATTTTTGGCTACGAAAGAGTTAAAAAACGTTTGATGTTAGTTTTAATGCTGAATATTAAGAAATGGCCGAAGTTAAAGCTATTGTAGCAAGAGGGGTGAAAAAATTGCTTTCCGTTAATACTTATAGAACTTAATCAAGAATATGTACTTAATCCAAGTAGAACAAAAGGATCTTATGAATTTGGTTGGAGGGAGCTGAAATACTTTCCACGGCTGAAGGAGCCTAGAAGCCGAAATAAGATGAGTTACATTATTATAGATAACAGAATTTACTCATGCAAGCTTTTCCGAACGTTGAAAAGGAAATAGGTCATGTTAGTTAGAAAAGGTATAGAAAGAAGATATTAAAAGTTTTATTCAAAATTATTGAAATGTAAGTCTTCTGAAGTAATGTCTAATTACAGAAAATTAGTACAAATGCAAATTTCATTAAAAGTTCCGTCTACACCAGTTAACAAGTTCTTCAGATTTATTTAGATTCCAAGTATGCAAAAGAGCGATTTACCTCGATGTTAAATGGACTTGCGTTTGTTACTATTTTTCCGACGAAGCTTCATTCTCTTGAGGCCTTTATGTTACATTAGGCAAGGCTTGCTACAATTGTACACATAATTTCCCTGAAATACTAATTTACATATATACAAAATTTGCATGTTACCCATTTCCCAAGGATTGTATATCCTGCACATAATAATCCTGGCAAAAGGCCATGATTACAACAAAAAGAAAATCAATGCAATACTAAAATAATAAAATCAATAAATAACACACAAAAATTCAAATACTAAATCAATAAATAAATACATGAATTTACAAATTCATACACTCGTAGGACCATGGTCTTAGTAAATTATTCATACTGTATATACTGTGGGGTCAATGCAATATGGCCATAGCAAAGATCTAGCAAGCAGGCCCTCAGAGAAGCACACTGCCCTTCCAACCTTTTCAACATCTTCACTAGTTACCTCCAAGACTTCCATCTCCATATTGTAAATAACGACGGTGCGGCAACCAAGGCACAAGAAAGAGTCTGCCCGCAGGGGTCCTGTGCAGGACCGATGCTTTGAAACCTCACCTTTAATTCAGTCCTTGAAACCAACTGGCCGCCGCATACAAACATCACGACGTAGAAACATCAAAATTGTGCGGAATTTGAAATACCTAGGGGTAGTATGCGACCAAGGTCTCACCTGGATTTCGCATATCATGGAAATCAGAAACAAGACGTCAATTATGGCCCGCATTGTAAGGCAATTTCAAGGTCGCAACTGGGGCCAAAATCCCCATATCCAAAAGGTCACAGTTGCAGGAAAAATAGCTTTTATACGCTGCAGTGATCTGGGCCCAGCCAATGGAAGCTCGCAAGATCAAGCAACTTGCAACGCTACAACGCCCCTCCGCCCGGCAATTAAGCAAAGCCTACCGCACAACCATCGCCAGCGCAGCAACAGTTCTAGCCTGTATATTACCACACCATATAAAAGGAGAGCTGGAGGCAACTTTCACTAAATTGATCCACTTACGCAAAGGTGCAACTTTCACAAATACCAACTATAGTGCAGTCCAGTTCGAACATCCCTCCACTTCTCTTCATACTCATCCAGCTCTCAAAGGAAGTAGAATCCACATCCCAATTGACAAGCAATAAGCTCACACCCCGACTCACTTCCCGCGAACCAGGATACAGATCTACACAGATGGTTCAAAGCAGGAAATTAGTGTAGGCAGTGCATTTGTGCACTATGAGAATGGCAAAATTGAATACGACTGGCAAGGACGTCTTGATACTCACAAAAGCATCTTCCAGGCGGAAGTGCTGGCAATTACGGCTGCAGTGCAACAACTTATAGATAACCAGATGCCACGAGCAACCATCTATACCAATAGCCTGTCAACTTTACTTGCACTTGAGAATCATTATCATATCTCACCGCTCATAATCAGTCTTCAACATCTCCTTACGCAACACCCTCAATACCATTTCACCTTGGTATGGGTTAAAGCCCATGCGGATAATGAGGGCAATGAGGCTGCAGACAGGTTGGCCAAAGATGCAATTTCCAATCCGAGAGCGCAACCCATCACCGTACCTGAACCCTCCTTTTATCTAAACGGCCTCCTACGAAAGCATGGAATGAACCAAAGACAACGGGAGTGGACTGAATGCGAGACAGGCAGACGGACTTTCAACCACCTCCAGAAAGTTTCCACCGACCGACTCTTCGCCGTAGCACCTCTCACCTACTTCATCACGGGTCACGGTCTGTTTCCAAGTTACTACAATCGCCATGGCATCTCAAATACCGATGTCTGTGTCTGCGGATCAGATGGGTCACCAGATCATTACGTATTTGAATGTCCTTTAGCGACTGCACACCATCTCTCGCTACCTACAAATAATAAGGATGCCTATCACCGTTTCCTTATAACGCATAAAGGAACGTTAATTAAATTTTCAGCATCATTAATACCATCGCGGCATTGGGCACAGACCTTTACCAATCATGATAAAATTAATATCTCCTCATGGCAACAACTTTGTGTGTTTAAGCTCCCATGCTCATCAATTTAAAGTGTGCAGTACTAATAATTCGCAAGTACCGTGCCTTTCGCGCCTCTATGTACCAGTGCATCCCCTTCTGTATAAATGCTTATTAATATGTATGTATGTCTGTTTGTGCTTTTAGTGATTATGTGTATGTACCTTTTATGTGTTGTGTGTTTATCTATTTTGCGCTTTGTGTCTTCTGTGTTATTTGTTTATGTGTATGTCTTTATGCATTTTTACTTACCATTACTACTTACCATCTGTAACACCACAGCTTACCTATTCAATCAGTAACACAACCCTACTAACGCCCTTGTGGCTCCAGGGAGCTATTGCTCTAGTTAGAGGAGGGCGTGGGACTCATGCCTGTTTACCTCTGTTAGACACTAGACGTCCTCCGTAACCTACACTGGTGTGCAAAAATTAAGGACGAGACGGTTTTTTCAATATAACTTTGTACAAAAGCTTTCCAAATCAACAAATTTAATACCGTAAGATCCCCAATACGTAAGGACATGAGTAATGTAAGCAACACTTACTAAAACAGAAATCAGAGGGATAAAAAACACCTTTATTGAAGAAGTAGCATGGAGCGCAATGCGACTGAAGGCCGAAACATCCCTGTGATGGGTGTCCAGCAAGAAACATCCGGTCTTTAATAGGG
This sequence comes from Stegodyphus mimosarum, assembly GCA_000611955.2. Lineage (NCBI taxonomy): Eukaryota > Metazoa > Arthropoda > Arachnida > Araneae > Eresidae > Stegodyphus > Stegodyphus mimosarum. The sequence continues at coordinate 64,000 of KK113853.1, forward strand.
GATATGATCTCCCCTGACTGCTAGGCAGGTTTCACAGCGTCTGCCCATGCTGAGAATCAGGGTGTCAATGAGTTGTTGAGGCATTGCTGCCCATTCGTCTTGCAACGCCAATCGAAGCTCCGGAGTCGTTACTGGTGGTAAGGTACGAGCTGCCAAGCGTCTGCCTAGAAAATCCCATACATGCTCGATGGGATTGAGATCCGGAGATCGTGCCGGCCAATCCATACGCTCAATATCCTCACTCTCTAACAGCTGTTCGGCAGCTACTGTGCGATGACATGGTGCATTGTCGTCCATGAAAAGAAACTGCGGACCCATAGCGCCTCTAAAAAGACGCACATATGGAAGAAGAATCTCGTTAAAATAACGGGTCCCGTTGACTTAACCTGCGTCGAAGATGTGAAGGTCTGTACAACTACCAAGCATGATGCCTCCCCAAACGAGAACACCGCCACCTCCATATCTATCCCTTTCAATGATGTTCGAGTGATGATTGCGGCTTCGCCGCTCTCTCCAGATGAGTATGCGATGAGAATCGCTACTCAGACTGAATCTCCTCTCATCTGTAAAGAGTACTCGTCCCCATTCATTGTCTCTCCAATTCCGGTGTTCCCGGCACCACAAAGAACGCCTTCTCCGATGGGCAGGCGTTAGAGGTACACCCGTACAGGGCATCGGGCAAATAGACCACCACTGTGCAGTCTTTTGGCCACGGTAAAGCGCGATATCGGTCGTCCAGTCGCCTGTGTCGTGTGTCTAGCGATTTCTCCCGCTGTCTGCCGCCTGTTTCTTCTGGTCTGTAAGGCAATATACCGGTCATCTGCGGGTGTGGTTCCTCGTGGACGACCAATACTAACCCCCCGGATAGCTGTTCCTGTAGTTTGAAATTGTCTCCAAAGTCGTGAGACGATGCTGTGAGCAATTCCGAACTCTGCAGCCACACTTGTCACACTGCGGCCTTCCTCCAACTTCCCAATGATTCGACCTCCAGTAACAGCAGCAAGATGTCGTCTAACGGATTGATTATTCGCCATTTTTCGCTGAGGCAGCAACTCGGTGTGATTTTAACTGTTATACGGCGTGCAATCTCTTTGCCAGAAATACTGATCTTACACCGACAACATGCTTTATACTACTCAGACACTCCCCCATTACGTCTACCTGCATATCTGCGCATGTGCTACCGTACATAACCTTATTTAATCTTCTGATTGGTCTTTCTGTCCGCTCTGCCTCTTCGTTCAGCTGATATGCTAATTTTTCGACTTCGTCCTTAATTTTTGCACACCAGTGTACTTACCTACTTACCTACCTACGGACACCGTTATAAACTTGGAAGACTGCCTGGTCGTTCATAATGGTCTCCGCCAGTACTACGGGGGCTGCCTGTGACCAGATCACCTGGATACTCAGACTGGCTAAGCTATCAGGGCCTCCAGTTCCAGCACTATGCTAATCCCTCTCGGCCCAACCGTATAGACGATCATCTCTCGGGAAGCTCAAGTAATGTTTCTCCGGGAAGAACCGGCAAGCTCAAGTAATGTTTCTCCCAGAGTGCTACTGTCATAATTAAATACGAAATTAAAGGCGTATGAATTGAGTCCAGATGTCACTATGGATTTCTTCAAGCTGTCAACGCCCTTGCGACAGCAGCAGAATTTTTTTCATCGATTTGTGGTTCGACAACAGAAGGTTTTGTTTTCTATTTCTTAACTTTATTTTCAACTGTATCTTTTCTGTCTTCCATAACCTTGAATTTGTTTTCTCTTATGGGAGTAATTTCTGTACTTTTCATTTCCTCCTGAACTGCTTCAATCTTTTCTTGAACTGACTTGAAAGCCTCTTCCATCGTTTCTTGGAATGCTGTAAAGTCTATCACTAGCTATGGTTGTTGCACCTCCATTGCTGTTGTCAATAGCATTTATTGCCACTTCTGATACCAAAATGTGTACTCGCATACTGTTTCTTAATACACTGAATGCGCATAGAACCGATGAATACTTTATAAAATGTATTTTCCCAAAAGCAACATATTACGGTTCTGGAATTTTTTTCACGAAAGTTCTCTTACAGCTCTTTTCAGTATGACAGAACACAATCAGTAGGTACGTCTTCAAACTTCTGAGAACAATATATCTAACGCAGTGCTATGCGCATTTACATGGCGAAGCTCGCACGAAGATATCCCAATATTCCGAACTAACCTCTGAGATAAATACTGGACTAAACGGAGAACATATGCTCTTTTTGGTCTTACATAAATTTCTCCTGTCAGCTGAGAAATTTCTAGTAACTTTCTAGTATATGTTCGTTCACGAAATTGTTTCCTCTCTCGCCTGAAATTTTTCAGTAACTTTTTTTCTAACTAGAGCTTTCGAAATTGCTACAGTTACATGTAGGGCCGGAGAAGAAGACGAATTACAGTCATATATAGGGATCGGACAAAAAGGTCTCCAAATGACAACCACGTCTGGCGACATTTAAGAATTTTCCTCAAATTTGGCGCGAAAACTTTGTCACAGAATCGTCGCAGCTTGGCATTGACGAGACAGCGATTTACGTCAATGTTAAGCGGACTTCTCTCTGTAACCTCATTTTCACTATCACATTCTCCAGACCTTTATACATTATAGAAGAGATACAATTCTATATATGATTTTACTAAAATTATTTACACATATGTAGAAAATTCCAAACAATATTGTAGTCTTGTAGCTCTTTCTACGAAATTTTGTACTTGCTAAAAACTTATGATTTCATTTTCAAATTTTACTTATTTACTTCTTTTTAACATTTTCACAGTTCTGGCAATAAATGGCGTCGAAGGCGAAATATGCTTAATCCAGCTTTCCATACAAGGATACTTCAGAATTATATGGAAAAGTTTAATACAGGAGCTGAAATATTGGCTGACAAAATGAAAATATCTGTGAATAAACCTTGGACTGATCTTGGCCCACTATTCGGAGAGAGTGCCTTAAGTATTTTATGTGGTGAGTTCCTTCGTTTAAATTTCACGACCTTGCTTGAAAAATATAATTTTTTTCTCTTAAGGGGCAAAGATATTCCAATCTTTAGCGTTTAGTAGAATTCAGGCATCTTGAAACCGTCTTATCGTGATTATTTTATTTTGTGTAATAAAATTCCCACAAAGATGACTCAGTTTCAGTTAATAGCGCAGAAAATATAGCAAATAAATCTTTCGACCAGAATCAGAACCAGTGTTAGGAAATGCGAGAAGGAAGTGAAATATACTCGACTTTAAACTATCAGAATAGCTTATCGATCAGAAAACGAAGATGATAGGGAACTTTGGTATTTGCATGCGGGTTACATTGCCTTCTTAATTTATTCGCGTTAATTTTAAATAATGAACTGGAAAAAAATCAAAATAATAAAAAAAATCTGACATGGCTCGGAATTTAACAGTCGTCCAAAGGGTTTGTTAGGGTTTTTCGACACTCGCTGAGCTCGAAGTCTACTAGCCTGCTGTTGCACTACTACAAACTCATTCCTTTCTGTCTTTTAAGCTTTATTGTTATGCATCATTTTCCTCGCAAATATGCCATATATTATCCAACAACAAAATTACAAAAAATTTAAAAGCAGCATGTTTCAGAATAAATAATAAGGTGTAAAGTGTTGGCATATATTTTTCTATTTTTCAGTCTTTTCTAAATCAAGTACATATCAATGTAACAGTTTCCTTAGTCAGATGACTTAAAACATTTTTGTGTTAAATTTATTAATGAAACATTACGTTTTCCGCACTTACGACATATACAATTCAGTTAAAGCGGAAAACCACAAAATGTTTAAAAACTGCATATCCTTAGAACTTCCGATATATAGTCTTGCGCAGTCGAGATAAAAATGCTTTAATCCGTACAGTGTTGCCCCAACTCGCTTTCATATTACTAAGTTTTACAAAATTTGAAATATAAAATTGGAAACACAAAATTCGACCTTCCAGGTGCACATGCTTCGATGGAGGGCTACGTTATTCAAAATTTGATGGCCCTAGATACCGTCGCTTTTTCACACTGCGAGAAACATACATACATTCATGCAGACATTTTATTATTTAGACAGGGCGATTAATAACGTAAAAACGATAGTATTTCGTGGTAACAATTTGAAAATTATTTCAGATATTTAAAGTGACCCACTGCCGAATCTCATTTACAGAATAATAGCCCATTCGGGATAAAACCCTGTATTGTATATTTTAATTTTAAAACAGTTATTTTAATTTAATCCTTCTTTCCTATCTCCTTTACTGTCAGTTTACAATTTCCTACCAGAATAGGAGACTTTAGAATTGCATTAAATGCAAATAATATTTAAGTCAAGTTCAAATGATAAAGATTCCTGAAGATTCCTAAATTCGAGTTTGCGTTTGGGCTACGACTCTCTCTAAGTAGTTACTACGCTGGGCCGTAGTTCGTAGTGCCTTCTGATAGTTCGCTGGCTAATTTCATAGTAAGGGGCAACTAGCTTAGAATTGTGTTAGCTTGAGTTTAAGCCTAAGTGAAGGCTTTGTCGTACTCCCTACAAAAGGGGCCGACTGTTAATCTTATATAGAGCAAATAAAGGGTAATTAACCGTTCTTGAGTTTACGTTTCTGTTCGTGAACTTAAGCGATTATTCGTATAGCAGTTCAACACTTAATTTGACAGAATAAAAGTAAGGAACCCTGCAACCCTTTGGGCTAAAAGTCCGAAAGGTTCCCGATTTTAAAGGTCACTTCAAAGGATTTGGTAATTAACCTTAAAATAAGGTCTTCGTTCTTCCCAGTAGCAACATTCTCGCGCACTCGAGGTAAAAATGTTTTATTTCGAAGAGTGTCCCCACTGCTCGCTTTCAGATTGTTGAGTTTGTTCATAAAAAATTCATTAAAATTTTACAAAATCTGAAAGCTTTCAGATTTTATATTACGTCCAGACGGGCGTTTTTTTAACGTTTTGTGTGTTAGGTTTATTTATTAAATATCATGTTCTTCGCACTTAAATCATAAAATTAAAACGAACAGCAATATCGCAAAATATTTAAAATAACATAACTTTCGAATTTCTGACAGGCAGTCTTGAGCGCTGGAGATAAAAATGTTTTTTCCCAGTACAGTGTTGCCACTGCTCGCTTTGAAATCACTGAGTTTCTTAAACAAAAACTCATAAATGCTTTACAAAATATACAATAGAACAAATTCTAAATTCCAAATTTGGGCTTGCAGATTCCCATTTTCGGGTGGAGACGTACGTTATTCAAAATTTGATGGCTCCAGGTACCATTGTTTTATCACAATGCGAGAAACATACAGATATTTATGCAGTTCTTCATCACTTAGTTTCTTTAAATATAATAGAGAGCGATATTATTTGGTAGCAACAATTTCAAAAGTAAATCCCCATTTATAATGAATCGATGCAAAAGGCCAAAACGAAATTAATAGCACTTCTAAGCTAACGAAGCTTCTAAGCTATTCCTTTGGGCTAATAATAAAACCAATTCGAAACTCAAAATTCCGGCTTCCGGGCGCAAATGTTGGGGACAAGACTACGTTACTAAAATTTTGATGGCACTAGGTACCGTCGAACTTCCACGCTGCGGAGAACGTGCATACATCCATTAAGATTCCCTCCCCAGGGGAAGAAGGGATTACTCCCCAGGGATTCTTCAAGGCCACTGGCAACGCTTCTTCTTTTCATCTAGTGCATACTTCCCTAGCACCCTGCTAATTAATGAATTAATTAGAGTATCGCTCTGGAATTAACGGCAAACTTCCTCATTATTCTCCGGAGGCGGAAGTTTCAAAATTTGAAGCGGATCGGATAACTGGTTCCAAAGTTACTAATTTTTCCAACAATTAACGGGACTTGGAAACAATTTCTGCATCGCTCTTATTTACCTTAGTGTTGTGATCGTGTGAATGTGCGATTACGGATTTCACCTTGGATTACCCACAGATGAAGAACAGATTAAACATAGCAGCCAAGGTAGGCCGTATATATCAAAGTTCTAATTGATTACCATAGAAACTCTTAAGTTAATTAATTAGCAACTTTGTAACATCGTTATTTGCAGTCTGACTGACGTGCATCACCGTAGAGACTTTAATAGAGCTTTAAACCTGCATTTTTCAGATTAACACTACTGTATATCATAGATAATTATGACTTTAATTTTTTTTTAATTCAAACTTTAATTAAGTACCAGTGCCTTTAAACAAGTAATACTGCAAATTATTTTTGAGTCATTTTTATGAATTACAGGTTATTTTGTACTCTTGCCTATCATAAATAATAGTTACTACAGTTATTATTTATCATAAAAGGGTATAATTATTATTTCAGTTGACTATTTTTTGCTATTGCATTATAATTACAATTTTAATATCAGGAGTACCGCTTAACCATATTTATATTAAGTATTAATTATTCAGTCTCTTGTATTTGTTGAATGTGTACAAGGTTAATATAAGCAGATTTTAGTATACCCCATACAATTATTAGTAATTTCTGTTTACAATATTATGTCTTAAATAGCTCGTCATATAGATTTTATTACCTTACTTACTATTGTTATTGTGCATAATATTTGTTCTGTTATGCTATCTTTTACCGTGTTACTGTAAAAACAGTGTTTAACACAACATCAAATCCCCTAATCACATTTTTACAAATACACGATTGTAACACCTCAATCGGATTCATATGTCTCAGCGAGATACAGCACGAATCCTCGACGTAGAGGACCCAGAGAGTACCCCCACATCACTTAAAAAGGTCGCAAGTCGACCTTTAACTGCGATTGACATGGACCCATCACCAGACGATCATCCATCGACACCCTTTGATATATATTCAAAATGTGTGGAAATCGTCAATGCAAGGTATAGTTTCAGGTACGTGCTTCCTACAGCCTTCAGGGAGGAACTATACGAACTAATCACAGCGCTATATCAACTTGCTGCTTCCCATAATGAACCAGATACCTCTCAACAAGCCAAAGAGGATAAAACTACAACAACCGAGCCACACTCACCAATCCAAGCAAGTAAATCCTCCTCCACCGAATCTCCAGTCTCATTGCACAGCAAAAACAAACATAGTGCTCCCAAGCCAACCACCGCCCCGCACCAGAAAAATAACCACCCTCAAGCAACAACAGCAAAACCATCCTACGCACAAGTCGCAAAACCAAAACAGAAAGATCCTGTTCTACTAATCTATGCAAATGATGCAAGGGATGTTTCAAAACTTCAAGATAAGCTGGAAGACATTCTACCCATAGCCCAAGTTCGAAACAAGATCCAGAAAGTCGTCCCCATCAAAAAAGGAGGCATCGCTGTTCACTGCTCCTCTCAGAACGACGTCGCCGCACTGGACTCTCTCCTCAGTCAAAATCAAAATGCCGTACAGGTTATCCATACCAAAGTTCCTAAACTGAGAACACCCAAATGCGTAATCTATCAATTACCACTTAATGCAACGGCGGAAACAGTGTCAGAAGCACTCATCAGAGAAACAGGCCTAGAATCCATTCACTTTAAACCTCTTTTCAAGCTGAAAGACAGAAACAATACCTTAAAATGGATTGTGGAATGCACACCACAAAGCTTCCAACGTTGCATGGAACTCCCAGCACTCCACCTAGGATAGTACACATGTAAAATATCTGAATTCATAGGGGCGCACAGATGCCTAAATTGCCAAGCCTTCAGCCACAAAACAATAGATTGTCCATTTCACCCTCAATGTGCATTCTGCGGAGAAAAACATAAAGAAAGCGAATGCCAAGCCAGCTATCCCCATTGCATCAACTGCGAAATCAACCACAAGCACTACGGCTCCAACTACGATACTCATCATCCTGCCTACGTAAGCTCTTGCCCTTCGTACAAAGAAGAAGTTGCTAGAATCAAAAGTCGCACACAGTATCATGAGTAGTCCCACAACGCACGAAGAAAATTCTTCCAACCACCTCCAAACAGCTCTTTTTAAACATCCAACCTTCCCCTACTTCAAGGCACTTCAGATAAACCTACAGCATTCCAAGACAGCAACTGATAATTTAATACACTTCCTCTCCGAGAACCATCATGATGTGATACTGGTACAAGAACCTTACACGTTCCAAGGATCACTTCGCAACCTGCCAACGACATGGAACACATTCTACAAGGAAACCACAGACATCACGCAAGCTCCCAGAACTGCAATTTTCCATCTTGAACAAGCAATGGTCCCCACTAGTCATAAAGAAACACAGAGATATAATCACCATCTCAATAGCCGCAATGGGCACAGACCTTCTTCTCACCAGTGTCTTTGCTTCCCCTAGCGAAGATATTGAGGCCCCTCTCCAGGAACTCACCCAGATCTTACAGCTCCACAACAAGCCACACCTGATATGCGGAGATCTAAACGCCCATAGTATCCTATGGGGATACCTACGCAACAACATCAGAGGACAAATCATGGAGGACTTCATTAACGCACACAATTTAATACTCCATAACACAGCGGAAGACTCTCCAACATTCGAAACCATCAATGGAAGAGGATGGCCAGACTTGACACTCACCACCCATCATCTCATGGACCATCTTAGAAACAGGCACATTAACAATGAAGAATCCATTTCCGACCACAATCAAATATCCTTCGAAATAACCAGTGAAGTGCAGAATATCCATACCACCCGCTTCAGAATAAACAACAACGCAGAAAAGAAATTCTCCAGGCAGTTACAATCCCGAGCCCCTACAATCTTACAGGAAATAGAAAATGCTACCAATAAGGGAGAAATCAACCAATGTGCCAATGCCATCACCAGCACTATACAGGAGATTTGCTTTCAAACACTCAAAATCCGTACCACCAACAACACAACCAAACCAAATTGGTGGACGAAAGAATTGAGAGCCGAACGCCAAAAAACCAAAGCACTGCGTCGGCGCATGAAAACACGACATACAGACGAAGAGAGAAAAGAGGCCTGGCTCCAGTATAATAAACAAAGGGCCATCTACAAAAAGAAAATTGTAGAAGCCAAACTAAAATCGTGGAGCTCTTACTATACCAGAAATCAAAACGCTTATGGCTCTCTCTATAAGATGGCCACCTCGAAGGTTTTCAAGCCCACACAAATCCATGCAGCATCCAGCACCTCCAACCCAAATAGCCAAGACCTTACAGACGCAACTCTATCAACAATCCTAGATCACATCTTCATAAAAGATGAAGCGTATGAAGACACTCTCGCACAGAAGACTCTAAGACTAAATAACCAACCACCGACAACACCTGATGATGTCCCCTTAACCAAGCAGGAAATGCTGCAAGTGGCAAAATCATTGTGTAACACCAAAGCGCCAGGACCGGATGGTATCTCAAATCACTTAATAAAAATCATCTGCAAAGCCTCACCTGATATACTCCTGCAGCTATACAATAAATGCCTATCATACCACTGCTTCCCTGATAGCTTTAAAACTGGCCAGATTATCCTTTTTACAAAGAAAAACAAGGATCCAAAGGACCCCGGCTCATACCGACCTATCAACCTCTTACCTGCTATCGGCAAACTTCTCGAACGCCTCTTAATCAACAGAATTAAATTCAAAATATATAATGACAATAGAATTAGTCCTCATCAATATGGATTCAAACCCAACAGCTCAACCGTTCACGCCATCAACGCAGCCATTAATCAACTCCAAATTAACAAAAGTCTCCAGCTTCATTCAGCACTTCTATGTCTCGACTTGAAGAATGCGTTCGATTCCTTGTGGTGGCCTGCAGTTAAGCAAGCACTACGAAACATGCAATGCCCAAGGAATCTTTTCCTCCTCACCTCAGATTATCTCAACAACAGAAATAGCATCATTCTTCACAACAATGCTATCATCACCAGGAAGCAATCAAGAGGTTGTCCACAAGGTTCGTGTATGAGCGCGGACCTTTGGAACATAACATTCAATCAAATTATAGAATTTCAATGGCCAGATCACACGAAAATAGTGGCTTTCGCTGACGATGTAGCCTTCGTCATAAGTGGTCACTCCCGAGATCAACTACAAAATAATTGCAACAGAACTTTACAGATTTTCAACTCCCTGTGCAAGAACTTAAAACTGACAATCTCCCATACCAAATCGCAGGCACTTATCATCCATAAACCGGGGCAAACTTTAACAAGAAATCCTATCCTAAAAATAGATGGCAACAGAATTAAATGCGTAAAATCGGTCCAATACCTCGGCCTAACAATAGACAATAAGTTTAACTGGATCCAACACCTCCAAAACAAAAAGCTCACTACCAACAAGATAGCCCAAGCCCTCAAATCAATGCGAGGCTACAACTGGGGACTCAACCATAGAATTATGAAAATGCTCCTCCAAACAGTTATAAACAAAATTATCAACTACGGAGCTGCCATTTGGGCAATCCCAATGACAGCCCGTAAAATCCGTACTCTCAATGCAATTCAAAGGCCCTTCCTAATGAATATCACACGGGCATTTTCAACTACTTCTAATAATGCCGTCCAAGTCCTGGCTGGTGTTCTCCCACTTTCAATCCAAGCTGAAATTGATGGAGTTTCTTCAAGAGTTCTACAGCTTAAACTTCCGACAACATACAATAGCATCCACTTCCAACCACAAGACTATGAAGAAAAACCTAAAAAATATAGCTTCCATCCAGCTGTCAGCCTAAGAAATCTGAAATGCAACCTGGAAAAACCACCTCCTGTTACTAAATTCACAGCATACACCGACGGCTCCAAGATAGAACATAAAGTCGGTGCAGCAGCCACCATAACCCTCAATTCAAATACATACATGGAATGGCAGGGTCATCTTCGAGAATCAAACAGCGTTTTTCAAGCTGAACTTACTGCAATCCTTCATAGCCTTAATTTAATGAACGACCTACCAACAACCACCATACATATAATAAGTGATAGCCAAGCCTCCATCAACGCAATAAAGAATCCAAGCACCTCATCTCCAATAGCTCGACAAATCCAAAGAGCGATAAATTCAAACCCCTGCAAATCCTATACAATTTCATGGACCAGAGGGCACAGCAGCTGCTCTGGGAACGAGCGAGCTGACCATTTAGCTAAAGAAGCAGCTCTACAACAACTGGGAACCCCAATCACCCTGCCATGGCCAAAATCGTCATTAAAAGCCATCCTAAAACGATCTGCACTAGAAGAATGGCAACGACAGTGGGACTATGGACCACAAGGACGAAGAACACACTCGATACTTCCAAAAGTCGACACAGATCGCACCATCTTTCACTACTATCTTTCACAGCTCATATCAGGACACGGGCCATACCCTCAATACTTTTCAGAGCGTCATCTTTCTCATACCTGCATGTGTGTCTGTGGACAGTTGGGAGATCCCGACCACTACATCTTCAACTGTCCACTTACCTCCAGCCATCACCCCAGACACCCTACAAACTCAGAACATACCCTCAATACTTTTCAGAGCGTCATCTTTCTCATTCCTGCATCTGTGTCTGTGGACAGTTGGGAGATCCCGACCACTACATCTTCAACTGTCCACTTACCTCCAGCCATCACCCCAGACACCCTACAAACTCAGGAATAGAATTTGTAAAATTTATAGTGAAAAACCGCAGATTCCACAGCACCATCAAGACCATTATCGACACACTCCATCGCCATGGTCTTGATCTTTGCCACCCTTAGTGCCTCTACATGTCAATCATCCCATCATCAATAGTACAAGGGGGTACTCTAATCTCTGGCTGCTACAACTCACATCACCATGCGCTCCTACTTCTGGACAGAGAGTGACAAATATACTTGTCAAATTAGCACTTTCTGGATACCTTGTGTATTACGAACTCAGCCAATCAGCGTTCCACCTGTAATGAACTTTTTGCATAAGTATTCAGATCCCACAACAATGAACTCTGAACAATGGACAATGTATCTGAGCAATACCATCAACTGGAGTAGTAGCATCATCATCTGACGTGTCACATTACCAACGCAGACAACATAATTATCACAAACACATTTTCCATAAACACCAATCTCTAATAACTGTCCCAAGAAAATGTAAATAATATGTAATTTGTAAATGAATGTTGTAGTGTGATGTATCTTGTATTATAGTATAACCTTTTGTGTACCTTCTTACCTTGTATTACCAAATATTTCCAACTGTAACCCCTGTGCAAACTTGTACCCCGTGTAAACACAGTTCCTCTAATTTAATGAAATACCCCCAAGATCTTGTGTACCATCTATTATAAAATGTAAAATGACTCCGAGTTACAGGCACAACCAGCACTGTCAAATAGTGCCTCAACTGTTCAGCATCAATGTAACTTCATCTGAGACCCCCGATTTGCAAGCACCACCATCACTATTAAACTGTGAAGAGCGCCCACTTCCCTCAACTCCAACAAGCACCATCAACCCGCCACCATGGGGGCGGGTTATTCTAGATGGATAGTGTACTGGAGCTATACCTTTTTGCCGTAGCGATGTCAAGGTGCTCCGTACACTTTCGTCCTATCCTATCCTATCCTATCCATTAAGATTATTCATTATTTAATTTCTGCAAAATATTACAGGGCGATACTACGCCGTTTGAGTGAATCTACACAAATCCCATTTGGAGACCAACAGCTCCATTTGAGCAGAAAAAAAAACTTAGGTCGCTTTCAGCGATTGCTTGCATTTGATACATTTATAAAATTATAGACTTCAGTAATATTTAAACTGATATTTACAAATGAAGCCGATAATCAACGTCTACTTAAAAGGAATATTCTAAAAAAACTGATGTTTTTCGGAATAGAATTATTTTTAGAGCACGATTGATTTTTCAAATATACGAAACAGCAGAATTATATTTAGCATATAGCTGTCAGCCAAATTCGAAAAATATTAAACTAAACGAAGTTAATTCAAATAAAAGAACGAAGTTAGGAGTAACATGGATTTTTGTAACCCTCACCTCTTTTACACCGATATGTGTGTTGTATTGTTGTGATTAATGTTACTTGTCTGGCAGTAACATGAGAACAAACCCACGAAATTCAACGGAGTTAGGAGACCACGAATACGCCTGTAAAGGGCACTATATGTTTACAAACATACATGCCTTCTCCAGGACTCGAACCCGGGCCCTTCTGTATCGCAGTAGGCTTCCCTCAACACCATACTGTCTGAGCGGTCTTACATTGATATAATTTTGGCAATGTTCACGTACATTACGCGAATTCGCATTACTAAATTTCGAAGTGTTTTCGCTTGAGTCCAGTTCATAAGACTATTTTACATTGCTTAGTTTGCAATCAGTGTGAAAACAGAAAGGTAGCTAATCAAATAAACGAATGAAAATCTTTCTTTGGGCTTCTGAAGAGTAAATTTTCTGTTGGTAATGCAGATAATTAAGACTTTCTCTATTTGAACTTTTACTCAGTGAAAATCCGGACTTACTAACATTAAATTGCAATCGGTAAAAGCTTCGTACAAAAAAATAACACTTCTATACACACGATAAGCATAAAACTTAGCAGCACATTGGTATCACTACCAACGGATCGGCTTCGAGTACAAATAATGAGTTGTAAGCTGTGCTTGTGATGCTGAAATTCAAAAAGCTTCTGTTAGCCCAAAAGGGACGTTAGTTCCAAATGGGATATTAGTCTCAAAACGGCATTTTGCGTGGAATAGCTATAAACGCACTATCATTTTTCAAATTCTTTCCACCAAACATTATCGCTCTATATTATATTTAAAGAAATTAAATGATAAAGAATCTGCATGGATGTAAGCATGTTTCTCACATTGTAAAAAAACATCAGTTCGTAAAGCAATTAAATTTTCAATAATGGAGACCTTTGCACGAAATTGGACACTTGGAAGCGCGAATTTTGAATTTCGAATTTTCATATTTTGTAAAGCTTTAACGAATTTTTGATTAACAAACTGAAGGATTTGAACTCAAGGAAGGAACGTATGAGGTATTTCCTCTCACTTTTCCGCATGTCTTTGTGGTGTGACTGAAAGGACATTCGTACGTGTATTCGAGAAGTCTAGGGTTCGAATCCCACCGACGGCATTGCGCATTTTCAACAGCTCCTGCTTCAAAAATTCCTAGTGATTCTGCAACTGTACGGAGAAAAACGCTTTTATCTGTAAAGCGTCAAACCGTCAATCGAAAATTCTAACCATATGCTGTTTTAAAGTGTTTTGTTATTCTGCTGTTCAGTCGAGTTTTATGTGGCGTAAGTACCAAGAACGCGATATTTAATTAAAACAGTAAACACACAAAACTTTAATAATAAAAAGAGAAAACAAATTTTGAAGCAATCTTAGTAAGAAAACTGAACTTTGATACGATAAACTGAGAAACGACTGGAGGAAAAAAAGAAAATACATGTGCATCTGGAATTATAAACGTATACTGCTATGCTCCTTTTAAACTGTTTGTAATTTTGCTATTGAATTGCATGTGGAGCAAGAGGACGAAAACTATGCTTAATAATGACGAAAAAAATGGGTTAGTTGGAGTTAGTTTAACAGCAGACTTGTAGACTGCGAGTTCAGCAAGAGCATAAAAAATCTGAACAAATCCTTTTGAGCGACCGTTGAAATCTGAAACCTTCCAGGTTTCTTTCTTTTCTACGTTTCATTTCAGAATAGTCATCTTTTCTCTTGCTTTCATTCAAATTATTTTAACTAAATAGTAAAATCTGCGCAATTATTTGCTTTTAATCTTTTTTCGCATTGGAAAATTTCAAAAAAATTATGACGTTTTAAATAATTTGTAGAGGAAATCGGGCAGCAAAAAAATTTCAAACATCTTACGTTACCCGACACTGAACATGTAACACTGAAAATGTAACATGAAAATGTAGGAGTGGCCAGAAAGTGACGAAATTCGACAAACAGAGAGAAGCAGCAACTAGCACTAAGTGACCTTTACTTGGAAATGATATTCAGAATACAGAGCGAGAACAGCATCAGCTCACTAAGTTTTAAGATCACCTTCGAAAGCGATACACGAAGCAAAACGTCTAGGTACGGATTCATTCAGATTACGAATGGTACCCTGAGGCATAGCTCTCCATTCCCTGTCAACCATTTGCCACAATTCGTCTTCTGATTGCGGTAATGGCAGGGTCTGCAAAATGCGCCCAATCACATCGCAAAGGTATTCAATTGGTGAGAGATTAGTAGAGAGCAGTGGCCGTGGAATTATCTGTACACCTTACAAAGCACGATGGCTGATGCGAGCAGTGTATGGTCTACGTTAACTTTCTAAAGCTGCGGTACAACTGTTGTACCGCAAAATTTACTTGCTTTCAAGACGGCTATGGTACAGGTGTCGTACCAAGCTTTCTGTTCCCCATTTAGAGTAACTGCCTTTCTTTAGAATCTCTGGGGGGTCCAGTTCCCTCGTCAGAGCAGCTGCTGGCTATGCATTGTTTACTGGTTGGCGACATTTTGGCGAAGTATGTACGTTTCGTCTCCCGCCAATGTACTTGAAAATAAAACAGATGATATCTCTCTTTCAAACATTAGAGCTTTTTCTCGTGATTTCTGTGTAACTCGTGCTCTTATTCAGTTTTTATAATGGCTCCTCGTTTCAGAGGTCTCAATCAGGACGAAATTAATAACTTGCTAATAGATTTAGAAGAGGAAACTTTTGCTGATACGGACTGTTCAGATTCAGAAGAACTCTGTTTTAATCAATCTTTTAATGAAGATAGAGTTGCCGATGATTTCAAAAGCAACGCTAGTAATTTATTTGAATGGAGACAGCCAACTGAGCATGACAAAGCTAACTTACTGACCTTTACTGGTAAACCTGGTATAAAGACTGAATTTTCGGGAACTCATCTTGCTGTTGATTTTTTTAAATTATACTTTTCAGATGAATTGTTTAAAATGTTAACCAGAGAAACTAATCGTTATGCTTCTCAAATCTTAGAGTTGCGGCCAGATATAAGCGGAAAACGAAAGCACGAAAGGGAATGGTCGCCAGTTACATCTAATGAGCTTCAGAAATTTCTTGGATTAGTCCTACTCATGGGACATATTGAAAAGGACAGCATTCGAGATTATTGGTCAACGGATGATTTAACCGACACACCAATTTTTCGTAAGATAATGTCAAGAGACAGATTTTTAATGATTTTAAAATTTTTGCATTTTGAAAACAATAAAGAAAAACCTGATAAAATTATGAATTATGACAGACTGTGGAAAATTCGAAACGTTTTTGATCATTTAAAAACAACTTATAAACAAATTTATAGTCCCGCAGAAGAACTCGCGATAGACGAAATCATTGTCAAATTTAAAGGGCGAGTAATATTTCGACAGTATATCCCAAAGAAACGTAAGCAGTGGGGTATAAAATTATACAAGATCGCTGATAAAGAAGGTTACACCTACGATATGGAAGTTTACCTTGGGAAAGATAAAGCTAAGGATCCCAATTTCTCAGCGTCTTATAATGTAGTTAAAGAAATGAGTGGCACTATCAGAGACAAAGGCCATAAATTATTTATGGACAATTTCTTTTCCTCGCCAGAACTTTTCGTTTATTTATTAAATGAAAATAAAATTAATTCATGTGGAACTATTCGTCCGAATAGGAAGCATTTCCCAAAAGATGTTAGCAGAGGAAAATTGAATAGAGGAGAAACCACTGTGCGTTTCACAAATGGGATGACAGCTCTACGCTGGAAAGATAAGCGTGACGTTTTCATGCTATCAAATATGCACAATCCAATGGTTATAACCGATGATCAGACAAAACCTGATATTATAACGTGTTACAACAAAAATATGGGCTATGTTGATTTAAGCGATCGCATGGCCAATAGTTATACTTTTGGCAGAAGAACTTTGAAGTGGACGAAGAAACTATTTTTTCATCTACTTGACTTAACAGTGCTAAACGCGTACATTCTGAGTAAAATAAGCAATATCGAAAAGAATCACAAAGTTTTTCGAATGAATTTGATTAGAGAACTGATTCATTATTCTGATCTTCAAGCTCATACGCTGTCTCCTTCAAGTCGAAAAAAACAATGCAAGTATCTATGTTCCCATTTCCCTTTTGATACAAAGAAAAGACGAAGATGTGCTGTTTGTTCTGCAAAAGGTTTACAGCGGAGATCAACTGTCATATGTAAAGCTTGTGATGTAGCACTCTGCATAAACTGTTTTGAAGCTTATCACACGTCATTTCAGAAACGCAGTTAAAAAAATAGCAATAGTTAATTAAATGAAGGCAATCTTCCTATAATAGCAAAAACAAAACAAAAAATTACTAATCTTACATCAGAAAACAAAATCAGAATTTAATAAGGCATGTCTCTATTAAAGGCCTTTTTATAAGGGCCAAAAATTAAACAAAAAGAAACTACACTCAGATGATCACGACGAACATAACTTTGACTATACAGGGTGTTTATAAAGTCCCGGATCCATTATGATGTTTAATAACTCCTAAAATAATAAAGAGAGATTAAAATTAATAACATAAATGGTTCGATAGACTCAAAAAGTTTCATGACCCTTGTCAATGAACTTCCACGTGTGCCCTCCTTCGTCGCACGGAAAATATCAAATCGATATTCAATTGACTTAACATTGGAAATGAAGTCGGACCTCCAAGGCTCAAAAATTTAGATAGAAAATCGCTTTGTAGGCATCTTTAGGCCCTTAAATGCGAGGTTCTGTGTATGCGGTTTGAAATTCCGTAGAGCCGTTCCCGAGATATTAGAATCTTCTCCATGTCTCCCATTATTCGTCATTAGTATAGACTCGAATACACACACATTGAATGTAGGGTCGGACCCCCCAGGTCGAAAAAACTGATATAGATGGAAATCGCTTTGTAGGCCAATTCCATAACATTGCGATAGTTGCCAAAAACAAAAGAGAGAAAAATGCAATTAATAAACAGACGTTATTTAGAAAAGTACAGACATTTAGACTGGAAAATGAAATTATCTGAAATTAACCACACGCGCAGACGATAGTTACAAAAGTAAAGATATTCAAACCTGAAAAGGAAAATATATAAGTTATTCCATCAATAAATGCCATAAGTTTGTTTATATCTTCGTTATTTTATGAGTTATTAAACATCAAAATGGGTCTGGGACTTTATAAACACCCTGTATATTGAATCACTGAATTTTTCATGTGTAAACAGCTCGGTTTAGATACCGGTGAATGAGCTATCGAGTCCTTTTCGTAGTTTTCCCCGTTAAAAACATGAATGTGAGCAAGTTCTTCTGTCAGAGTTCTTCACGAAACATCATTCTTCAGCAAATAGTACTATTATACTTAATTAAATAATCCGTCTGACGTTTAAGCTTCTTCCCTTAAGTCAGTAAATATGGGATTTAGTTACATCGCTGCACTCAGTTGTTATATAGATAAGACTATTGACGATTTCGTTTGGTGACAGATAGTTCAATATAGGTTCATTACAAGCGAATAAACAGGCTCCATTGGCTTTGCCCCCCCTATGTGTAACATGATTATAAAACGCTTTCTCTCCAAATGTCCTAGTCTAAGGCTAAGGTTACATTAATTAATTCAGAAAAGCAACTCGAGGGCTATCTCTCTATGGGTAGAGATGTGATCATGGGAAATTTCTAAGGGAAACTGTCTCGTATTCAAATTATACATTAAGAAAGCCCAGGTGGAACTACCAGTGATTTGACCGCTCCTTCACCTAGTGGATTCCTCCGCGAAGGCATCCCTATTTTCAGGCAACTTATAAAGTATTTTCTCCCTCCTTTCGGCATGCTTTCACGGTGTAACGGTAAGCAGACTTTGCGCGTATTTCGAGTGATCCAGATTCGAATCCCGGAGAAAGCACTGTTCATTTTTTCTTGTCTTCTGCCTCAAAAATAACCTAATGACTCTACAGTGGCGCACGAACTAAAGGGTAGTGGATGATGATTCTTCACCACCACGATTTGGCGATTGGGTTCCCTAATCCCCTGTCGCCCTTTAAAAGGGGGAGTATATCTGGTATTTTCTCCCTCCTTCCAGCATGGCTTCGCAGTGTAATGGTCAGCATACTCGGCACGCATTTCGAGAGGTTCAGGTTCGAGTCCCGAGGAAGGCATTGTTCATTTTTTCAGCATCAAAATAACCTAATGACTCCAAAAATTAATCATAGCTTTCTTTGTCAAAATCGAGTAAGCAATAAGCATTTCTTCGTTATAATAAACCCCTAGAACTAGTTAACTAGAACAAAGATTTCAAAAGAGAAAGAACAATTTCTATTAACTAGAACAAAGGCAAAAAATTCACAAATTATTACCGAGATTGATCCGAAATAGTAAACATTTTATACATTATAAACATTTTATACATTTTGCTCTTAATAAATAAATGTAGTTTAGTTTAAATTAAATCAAAATAAATCCCGAAAAAGTCGCAAATATAGTAACCTATTCTAGACTATTGTCCAGCGTGCGACAAACATGTAAATTTTACTGCATGTATGGAGGGGACAAATGGCCACCCTAACGACTTTTCTCATTAGGGAACAGTAAAGGAGGGGGAAAAACTGTTTTGGATCGCGCCGTCCTAAGGGTTATATTATGAGAATTTTAGCCCGGTTTTAGAAGGTTAACCTGCGGATGAAGGATATTGGGCACTTCCTGAAGATAGGAAACTGTCACCGGCCGCAGCACATCATCCATCTATCGATGGACCATAGTAACCTTAATAAGATCTAGAGGCGACCAGGAATTGTACGCATGTACGCCCCAGACCATGATACCGTGTTGTCTCACGGTGGGGGGTTTTGCTGCCGGATTGGACCTGTCTTCACATGGACGCCACACTCGTACTCGGCGACTGTAATTATAGAAACAGGAGCGTGACTTATCGGAGAACATGACCCTGTTGCATTCCATCGTCCGTATCGCTCGAGCCCGGCACCATGGCGTCTATGATGTTGGGTCAATAGCAGTCTTCTTAACGGACGCCACGAGTGCAGGGTACCAACCACCAATCAATGGTAAATGGTTCTGGTCGATATGGGATCATCTAGGATGTCTTCAACTTGCTTCATATTGGGGGTAGAAGTGGCTTGCGGGTGCGCCACCTCTTGGCGGCGGAATGCGTCCATCCACGCGTGCTGACGTCACTGTGGCTGCACCGCCACCCCTCGAACTTGCCACATTTACTTATTCCAACCATCTTCGCCACAGCCCGTGCACTGTGAACGCGTCCAGATGTGTGTAGCTGAGATTTGCCGTATGGACCAACTAGCCCTTCAGTCCGATCACCATGCCTTTCGTAAAGTCGTCTGTTTGCTGGAACTACCTCCGTTGACGACGGGATGACATTGTCTATTACACTCGTTCTGTGAGACAAGAACAAATTTTCTACGATGATTTCCTTAGCAGAAATAAGGGCACGAAAGTCGAACAACCTGTAGATTCCTTCCTTTATATCTCCTTCAACGAAGGCTGAAGAGCTGCGCATTTCCCATCCTTCGCGTAACTCGGTGACGTGCATCTACCCTGAAATTTGCATAATTTTCTGCCATTTCTTCTTGGTGGGTCATTTTCAATGTCATGTAGTGTAATCTAAGCGCGGTAAAGTTCGAAAATGCGATGAAGCTAATATGACGCAGCTGAAAGCAGTACTAGAATAGTTCGTCGGTTCGTTTTAGAAGTTCGGCTGCGATATGGAAGTGCACTTACGAATTATGCTAATGATGACGAGTGAAAGCGGCAGAATGATTGTTTGATTGTTTTCTTCTTTATTGTCAGTTTCATTAAATAACTTTATTTCAAATTCTTCACTGATGTTAAAGTACTTAGATGAAAAAGTAAGTCCTTGTAGAGATAAAGTATAAAGAATTACAGGCAGGGGTTGGGCTTACTTTGAATTCCCTAATTCTTTCAATGGTAGTTTGCTTTTAGGAAGTAATATCTTTCATTACTCAGAGTTATTAATATCACATAAAATTTCAGCGAATGGCAAAATTATCTTCTTCTAGCCGTGATTTAAGAACAAATGATGATCAAGAGGTTGAAAACGCAGGATCTCTTCTTATGACGAGGTAACTTTACTCCGTATTAGTCCAAAAGTCTTTGTCTCTGAAGAACTATTGTTTTCGTTTTACGATTTTGCGTCGAATCACTCTGAATGCCCGTTTCACTTTTCAAATTGTTGCCACCAAATATCATCGCCCTGTAAAGATATATTCAATTTAAAATTATTTTCCGACATTGCTCTTGAACTGAATTTTATGGTTTAAGTGCGAAACATGATAGTTAATAAATAAAGGTAACACACAAAATATTAAAAAACGCCCCTTTGGACGAAATTTAAAATCTGAATCCTTTCTGATTTTTTTAACCTGTAATGTTTTTCCTTTTATATTGTCTGATCTAAAAGTAAACACTGACCAAATAACACTGACCAATTTGTCACATGTGTAAGACTTTTGGACCATTTTAAGATCTTCTACATGCATTCTTGCCTGTCCCCGACACTAGCCTACTTGTGAGTTTAAAGTCAATTCGCTCTGCCCGCTTCCTTTTTCTCACTTCGAGGTTTCGCTGAAGGAAGGAAAAGAAAGCAGGAAAAAAAGGAAAAGAATGAATGCTTCCAGATTTTGGATCTGTGAATGAAAAATTATTGCATTATTTATTTTCGTAGCATTCAATTTTTGCTAATTTTTTATCAAGGATTTATTGCGGAGGCTTCTAATTTTAGTAATGTTTTTGCATCTTTGAATTTAATATTTCTATTCTTTTTAATAATTCTTAAAAGGAAATAGGGAGAGAACTGTATTTCTTAAGACTAAAATTTAAGTCACTTATATGCTCTTTCATGCTAATTTTAAACATTCTTTTAAGAATGCTGAAATATTTCAAAGCTTCATTATTGGTAGTTACTCTAGCGATTTCAGAAACTCTGCTTCCTTCTTTATGATCTCAAATTTTGCCGTCTATGCTCCATTATATAACAAAAGTATGGTTTTTAAAATTTCTTATCTTATTAAACTCGAAGACGCCCATTTTTTTCTAATCATTAGTTTCAATATTTTTAATATTCCATTGCCTTATGATTCTTTTAAAACTAATCATTTTGACCACATTTTTTTAATCTATTCTAATTTATTTTACTTGTTACGTATTTTAAAATGTTTATTTCTTCGAGATTGGTAAGCTAAAACGGTTTGTTTGTGGTGAGATATTTGTAATCGCATTCTTATTGGTCAAAAAGAATTATAGCTTTCTGTCACGTTTGGAACTTTGTGGCTATACTGGCCATCAGCAGGGAAAACCATCCTGCTCTTGCCAGTTCCTGATATAGTTATTTTTTTTTTTCTTTCACTCATCATTCAATGTATATGCTTTTTTGTGAGATAATGTATTTTCCTTATGGAATCGGATGAAGCGAACCAACCTTTTTGTCCCCTAAAGTTTGTTATTGTGGCCTTCAACAGTATATGCATTGAAACCTGTCATGGTCAGCATCGTTGACGTTCAGCTTAGTTACCAATATACTTAGAGCATACCTAGTAATGAATAGAGATTTTCTAATCAATCAATCCTACAGACATCTTTCGGAGGCTCTATACGTGGTATTAAATGCAAGTCGCCAAAAAGAGATAAGTGTTAGAAAGCTCTCGCATGGTCTCCCTCTAGAATCCAGGACGACAAATTCCATACAAACTGTGTAATGACCCCAGCAGACAAACCCTTTACGACAGAAGACCAGTGAAGGATGTTTCCCTCAATATACCGCAACCTGTCTTTTGGGTAGCCAAGCATACCATTCTTGGATAGAATGAAACTGGAGCCATGTTCTCTTTGGCGGTGAGTCAACTTTCAGTATACAGAATACTTTTTGATAGTTTTCATCTCGAAAAAAGGTCGAAGCCTGCTGTCGGCTTTTAACATAAGGGAAGTCGATCAAATTGGTGGAAGAGGAATTCTTAAAAGGGGAATCACCATGTTAAACGACCTCATACCATTAGATGTCTTCGATGCGAGTACTGTAATCACACAGCGTTATAGAGATGAGATTCTTGAATCTTGTGTAAAGCTTTGACGGGAGTTGTTGCAGAAAACGTTAATTTTACGAACGATAACGTAAGACCACACAAAATGCAACTAGTCGAGGATTTTCTGAAGAGAGAATGTATTCACCATACAGTGCAGTTAGCGAATTAACTGGACCTAAATCCTAAAAGAGCTATTCGAAGTCCCTAGGAAAATCATTGCCCACATCAATACTTTACCAAGATGCATTAAAGATTAATATTCTTTCTATTAAAAAAAATCAGATCTGTGGCCTCTGACTAAGAACCTCATTTACCATTAACTGTGAACCGTTTTTGTGAAGTATATAACGTTATGCGACATGGTCCCTTTCCCTATTGGTCGAAATATTCTGGAAATATGAGATATCATTTTTTTGTTGTATTTGATTTCGTTTCCACATCACAAAACATTTACCTCTATTTACTTTGTTATGCTACTTTTGGATGTTTCAAAATGTTCAGCATCTCTGTGCAAAGTTTATTACAATAAACTAGTTATTCTTCAAGGTTATCGCAGTTTTTGTATTTATAATTTTAATTCTGCACAGTAGTGCGGATTTAAAATCGTTTATAGATTGATGAAGTTAAGACAGGAAATTGCAATTTCTCTTTCAACTCTTTGAATATTTTTATCAGTATCATTTTCTGACACCTTTTCAGCATCGTATTTTCCTAACTTTTTAATAATTTTATCGTACAAAAGTCGAGAGAGGGAAACTGTGAGAGCAATTTAATTTCCCATGGACGCGGTTCCATCAAACTCATAACAAATGAAAAGCGTTCATGAATAAACTACAGGAAACTATTATAACATTATTCTTCAAAAAGAAATCTACAATCCAATAGGAATGTATAGTAATATTAACATTTCAGTATCTAAATAGACAGTTTCATTTCTGCTTCGTTGTATATTACTGTTGTTTTACCTCCTAGGCAGTGACAATTCAATGCTGCTGAAACTGCTATCTGTGTTATAATTTACTGTTTCCAAGTCGTCGATAGTGTCACAGCTGTTTATCGTCTTCGCCATTGTTCAATTTCTCTTTCCACAGGCAATGATCTTCAGAATCACTAAAAGTAGCAGATATCCCCGTTTTCTTGAAAATTATTCATTATATTTGCTGCGTCAATAAAAGCCCATGCACCCAAAATCCATGAACACATCAACTAGTAAGATCAACATCACTAAGTAGCAGAAACCATTTTAAAATTTAGCAAACTAACATTCCGAACACGTTAAGGAAGGGGGAAAATTACGCAACTATTAAAAGTTTTAGGAACGTTTTGTTAAACATCTACGAGATGGAGGTGAAATGTGCTAGTCAGTACGTTAAATTTCTATGTAAAATGATAATTAGTTGCATCTTTTTTGTTGATGCATCTTCACGGATGTCAAAAAAATGTCAGTTCTTTCCTTGCTGTTAATTATTTCATATATTTTACTCATTCCTACACTATTAGCTTGATTTTAATTGATTCGAATTAATTGTTTTTAATTTTTTTTACATATTTATACGACAACACATTTATTTAATTAAAATGCAGAGGTGAGTAAGCTAATTTTTTTATCTAGATTCAATCTTTGGGAAAAAGCAAGATGACCAAGAAACTCAGGCGGCAATGCAAGCATGGAAAGAGTAAGTTCTTAGTTTCATTTCTGTAATGTGATTAATTAAAATTCCACCTTTTGAAGCAGCAATCTAAAAAAAGTTCTCACCTGAATTTATATTATTATATATACTAATTGTTTAGTTAAATACTTAAACGTATTGGCCACTAAAATTAGGTGTTATGGCAATATGTATTCAATCAAGAGCCATGTTTGATGATGCTTCTTCAAGTATTTGAAATATGTATGGATTTGCTATACAATGTAAGAGAAAAGAAAAGATATCTTAAAAATTAAGGCCTTCTGTTTTGTTTGTATTTTATTTAAATTTACTCTTTTCCAAATTTCCTAGTTCTAGTTATAGACAATTAATATGAAGAAGTGTTAAACATAAGAATTAATAACTTAAGCAATTAAACCAAGTAAAATATTAAATGAGTAAGATCACAACATGATGAAGGACTACTGTCACATTCAGTTAGAAAATTTAGCAATCCATTAAAAGGTAAATAAACAACTAAGAGTTATAAAAATATTTATAATTGTTAGAATACTTTCTATGTGTTATCGGGTTAGTTCAGTTTAGAGTTATTTTGTACACTATGCGATATTTTTATTATGTAAGTTGATATTTCTCTTTGTTATTTAGTATATAAAATGAAACTTAAATATTTGGTAAAGTAGAAACGTTTAAACAGATAAGTGAAATTAATAGCTTCTCAGTTGTAACAATAGCTTTCTCATTCTGGATACTTTTCAGTATAAAATAAAAATAAAATTTGATCAGATTTCATAACTATATTACATTAAAAAAAGGCGAAGAGAAAAAAGTGTGAGGCGAGGGCATATTCATTTGATCAGTGTTTGCTTTCACAGAGTGTTTCCATGCTTTTTTTAATATTCGCTACATTATTTATATCTCGGATGTAAATTGATGACCATGCCCGGAGCACTTATAAAAAATTATTATTTCTTCGAGCAGTAAACATTTTTCAGAATGTTTGGTTAATTTTTTGCTCTTCTCGTATGTTCACTCACAAAGTTTATACGAACTCTCCATACAAAAAAATATTAACTCAGTATTTGCAAGTGAATTATTCTTGGCGCAAGCTGTAAAAAATCCTCTAAGATAAATTTTTAAATTTCTCTGTAACTATCTCATCGAAAATTACAAAGCGAGTACAACTGATTGTAGAATCGAAATATGGAAAAACAACTGGCATGTTATTTCAGAAAAATACTTATGGTAGAACAACGGTATATATAAATCTAATATATATCCTAAGTCGCACTTCCAAGACATGAGAAACGCAATTTGAATTTCGTCAATCGGCCGAGTAGAACGGGAGACATAGAACGTTTTTATTTTTTATTTATTTTTTTTCGCAGTGTACATCGTGAATAACGCACAAGTATCATTTGTCGATTTACTAGCAAACCCGGGATAGTTGACAGGTTGTGTGGACAGCACCTTGGCCATGTCTTAATTTGTCACTTTAGTTATTTGAATGGGCGGAAGAAAACAGTGCAGTTTTAACGTGCATTTCGAACTCTTCTGTTGTGCATAATATTGGTTTAAGTATTGCTACCGTTTTCAGCTTATTCTTCTATTTCAGAATGAGTGAAATTTCAACCTATCGAATCTTTAGACCGTGGACATTCAACAACACAATTTTTAATCTGACGTCTGAAAGAAGAAAACTAAGAAAAGCGAAAGAAATTTTCGATAAATTTAGTCAAAAGGTAAGATGTAACTTTTATTCAAAAAAAATCTTTTCTTTTTTTAAGTAACAAGCATGTGTAATTAAAAATATTTTTGCTCACTTCTGATAACCAAGACAGCTTTGTGTTAAAAGGGGCCTAGTGTTTATTTAAATTGATGCAAATGACCTTATATTATTTATGAATTATAATTATCATTCTAAGCGGCTGAGATTACTGAATTTCCTTTTCAATTTATGTGTAATAAGTTCGTATATTTTTTTGCATAACTGATTCCTCGTTCACTTCTTCCCGTCCTTAAATTTAAAACCCAGAAAGAATTAATTTTAGAAATTTGATAGAGAACTAAACTTAGTGGTTAAAATACACTGTTGGCCACCGTAAATGCAAACACCCTGAAGGAAGCATGCAAATAACATGAAATTTACAACATGCATTAGCGGGAGGTGAGATGTGCCAATGATTAGAATTTCAGCGCAGACGCACATCACGCGCGCCTATGGCGCTACTTCAAAGTGCTATTTAAGGCTTGGAGTTTTCGACGATTTCAAGTTCGGCAATTGTGTTTTTCTACTTTCCGACGATTTCAAGTTCGGCAATTGTGTTTTTCTTGTGGATTTTTTCAAAAAAACGATCAATTATGCCTAGTAAACAGCGATCATCATTTGATCAAGTATCCGAGTTCGACAGAGGAAGGATAGTGGCCTACCAAGAGTGTGGATTATCTTTCAGGAAAATCGGTAGTCGTGTTGGACGAAACCAAATAACTCTAATGCGGATATGTGACCGTTGGACTGATGCAGGAGGGTACGACGGACAGACGTGTTCGATCGCATTCATCTCAGTGCACCACTTCACGTGATGACAGGAATATTGTGCGCATGGCAGTGACGGATTGCTCAGTCACATCACGAACCATAGCACAGCATACTCAGTCTGAAACGCATCATCCAGTGTCTGCGCGTACCATTCGACGCCGTTTACAGCAGAGTAGTTTGTCCGCAAGACGTTCCTTGCTTCGTCTACCCTTGACGCAGAACCACAGACGTCTTAGCCGCCAATGGTGCGATGAAAGAAGGATGTGGATGACAGAATAGAATGAAATTGTCTTTACTGACGAGTCACGCTTCTGTCTGCTACACCACGATGTTCGGATTCGAGTCTGGAGACACCGTTGAGAGGGGATGCTCAACAGCTGCATTATGAACCGCCACACTGGTCCTGCATCAGGTATTATGGTATGGGGCGGTATTGGATATCACTCTCGCACTCCTCTAGTATGCATTTCCGGTACTTTAAACAGCCAGCGCTACTTCTTCGAGGTGTTGGAGCCAGTTGTCCTTCCTTACCTTCAGGGCTTGCGCACAGCCATATTTCAACAGGACAATGTGCGACCACACGTGGCACACATTGTCCAAGTGTTCTTCGCCAATCGCCAGATTGAATTGCTTCCCTGGCCGGCTCGCTCTCCGGATCTTTCGCCGATAGAAAACATGTGGTCCATGGTTGCTGAACGATTCACTCCGATTACATCCCAAGCTGCCATACCAGGTCAACTTTGGCAACGTGTGGAAACTGCTTGGTCTGTAGTACGCTAAGAACACACCCAAATTCTCTTGGAATCAATGCCGAGGCGTGTGGCAGAGGTGATCTCCAACAATGGCGGCTACTCTGGCTACTGATTCTGGAAGGAACCACACTTCACAGAAGTCAATAATTTAATCATTTGATACTTGGTCAACATCTTATCTACTAAATAAATTTTGTTGTGGTATCTTTTGTCTTTCTTGGTGTTGCAATTTGGGTGGCCAGCAGTGTATTTACTGTTTCTTTGTCATGCGTTCTTTCTGTTGGGAAAAATTCACTATTTCTTTGTCATGGGTCTTATAGTAACTTATAAGGTATTCCTCCCGCCTTCTTATCGTGCCTTACTGGTGTAATTGTCTGCACACTCGGCGCGTATTCGAGAGGTCTGAGGTTCGACTCCTAGTTAGGGCATTGATCATTTTTCACGTCTCCTGCTTCGAAATAACCTTTTGTCTCTACGAACTCACTCCTCATTTCTTGGCAACAATTAGATTTATTGCCAGACAATCCCAAATATAACGACACTCATCGGCTTCCTCGATTCCTTTTCTTAGTTATGCTTAATATCATAAAGACGGAATTATTTGCTATAAAAGCGGAAGTATGCATACTCCTTTGAGAAGTGATTATATATTTCCCCAAGTATTTTGTCCCTTTTCATTTGCAGATGGGGAGGGGGAAATTATGCGAGTAATTTAATTTCCGAAGGATGCAGTTACAGTAAAAACATTAGAAATGAAAGGTAGTCATGAATAAACTACAGGTATCTGACACATTATTATTGCTTTAAAAGAAACTTATATTCCAATAAGAATGCATAGTAATATTAGCAGTATCTAGGAAGATGTCTACCTTTCTATTCTCCTGTAACTTTAATCTTCTTAATGTTGTCTCTGCTACTTCTTAGGCCCTTAAATCATCCATAAGTAATTAGAGAAAGTGAATATGCATTTGAGTCAGCGAAATCGTAGCCTGCATATCAGTTCGTTTTTGTTTGGCTGTGATTTTTCGTTTTCCTATAAGGTTACGGTTTGTTAGGTTCGTTTCGGTTATGGTTTGTTACGTTGAACTAGAAGGGAAAGTTTCAGCACGACCTTCGTAAGTACTTTGTTAGGATTCATCTTTGTTCGTAAGACTAAAATAATAATTATGTGGGTGAATTCATTTCTTTTTAAATGTCGGGGAGATCGTTCACTGAACGCCTTAAGGAAGGGGGAAATTGCGCAAATACTTTTAAAATTCTCAGCACCTGGTTTTAAAACGTTAAAGAGAAAACTTTAGATGCGGAGAAATACGATATTTATTCCATCTTTTTAAGCTAATTCATAAGGAGGACACTTAACAGAAGATAAAAGACAAAATGTAAAAGTTCATTTCTTTGTCGATGATGAGTCAAATTAAAAATAATGCAGCACAAAATTAAACTCTTATCAACAGTGTAGTACACTGTAATTAGTAAATTTACTCCAAGCTGCAACTTAAGTCAGTCGGACAGCCAAAGTTAAATTAATTTACCGCACTTATCTGTATGTCAGACGTCAGAGGCCATGGACCTTCTAAAAAATAGACCAACTCAAATGGGTTTTCTCCTTCATCTGACGCATTCCCGGCTCTCCCCTTGACCAGATCCAGAGGAGTAGGGACGACTTGAAGAACCTAACAATGGTTGGCTATTGCAGCATGTATTTTTCTCAAGGAAAAGCTGGTTGTAGCGCGTCATTTCACAAATAAGAATTTTTATGTATTTTTATTTTTGAAACTGAAATTGATTTTTAAAAATTTAGCATATTGTAGTTCTTAACTTAAAGGATTTATATTTTTACCGGTGCACTTTAATGTTAGAAGTTAGAACTAATCAATGTAACATACATACAACATTTATTTTTATCTTTAGAATAACCGGCTTCATTACAACTACATAGTCTCGAGCTCACAGCTCGGATAAATAATAACTGGTGTTGCCAGATTCAATAGTAAATGATATATAATAACGTGAAATATAATAGAGTAAATATTAAAAGTACGCAAATAAACAATTATGAAGTTTTACATAGTTTAAAATATACACTGAAGTGACAAAAGTCATGGGACAGCAATATGCAAATATACAGATGGCAGTAGTATCGCGTAGAATATGTATAAATGCGAAGTGCTTTGGCAGGGCTTTCATTTGTGTTCAAGTTATTCATGTGAAGAAGCTTTGACGTGATTATGGCCGCACGACGAGAATTAACAGACTTTGAACGCGGAATGGTAGTTGGAGCTAGACGCATGGGTCATTCCATTTCGGACATCGTTAGGGAATTCAACATTCCGAGATCCACTGTGTCAAGAGTGTGCCGAGAGTATCTAATTTCAGGCATAACATCCCATCATGGACAGCGCAATGGCCGACCACCTGCACTTAACGACCGAGACCACCGACGTCTGCGTAGAGTTGTCAATGTTCACAGACAAGCAACACAGCGTCAAATAACCATAGAAATAAATGTGGGACGTACGAGGGACGTGTTTGATAGGACAGTGCGGCGAAATTTGTCTTCCTTGGGCTATGCCAGCAGAAGACCGACTCGAGTGCCTTTACTGACAGCACAACATCGCACGCAGCGACTCTCGTGGGTTCGTGAGCATATCGGTTGGTCCCTAAACGAATGGAAAACCTTGGCTTGGTCAAATGAGTCACGATTTCAGTTGGTAAGAGCTGATGGTAGGGTTCGAGTGTGGAGCAGACCCCCCGAAGCCATGGACCCAAGTTGTCAACAACGCACTGTTCAAGCTGGTGGTGGTTCCATAATGGTCTGGGCTGTTTTTACACGGCATGGACTCGTTCCTCTGGTGCAACTGAACCGATCATTGACTGGAAATGGATACCTTCAGCTACTTGAAGATCACTTACAGCCATTCATGGACTTCACGTACTCAAACAACGATGGGATTTTTATGGATGACAATGCGCCATGTCACCGGGCCACAATTGTTCGCGATTGGTTAGAAGAACATTCTGGACAATTCCAGCGAATGATCTGGCCACCTAGATCGCCCGACATGAATCCCATCGATCATTTATGGGACATCATCGAGAGGTCAGTTCGTGCCTAAAACCCTGCACCGTCAATACTTTCACAATTATGGACGTCTATAGAGGCAGCATGGCTCAATATTCCTGCAGGGGACTTACAACGACTTGTTGAGTCCATGCCACGTCGAGTTGCTGCACTTCGCCGGTCAAAAGAAGGACAGACAAAATGTTAGGAGGTATCCCATCACTTTTGTCACTTCAGTGTATGTAACCGTCACATTTTGCGATGTTGAAAAAACTCGCCAATCTTTCACCAAAGACTGTAAGGTTACGTCAGAGTCGCCACAGTCAAGAACGTCAGAGTTAAGAACGTCAGAGTCGCCACAGTACCCCCCTCCCAGTGTCAACTGGAGGAGGACTGCCGACGATCAGGTTGACACGTACCTTTGCGGAAAGTGCACACGACGACCAGAGCGGGTAGTTTGGGTTGTAGGAATGTCTGCTTGATTGTCGGTGTCCATTTTGTCCGGCAGCAGGAAAGCAGGTTTAGCTCTATCAATGGACACACTAATGTCCTTGCCTTGTCGCTGCAGGGTAATCTGCTTCTCAGTCAGTTTAACCACAGCATAAGGTCCGTCGTAGGGAGGTTGTAAGGATCTTTTCACAGCATCCTGTCTCAAGAATACGTGAGTACACTTGGACAGTTGCGAGTACACGAACACTGTCTTGCTTCCGTGAGAAGATGTAGGTACGGGTTTAAGATTATGCATAGTTTGTTTTAATTGCTGCGCAAACTCGGAGGCATTGTTCATGTCCGTATCTTGGAAAAAATCACTAGGTAGACGGAGAGTTGTACCGTCGGACGGAGGTACGGAGAGTCGCCACAATATTTATCAAGCGTAATTAACATTCCAAACGCTTATAAATCTGTTGCATGCTTTCAGGCCTGGTTATTTTTTTTAGCTTTTCCTATGCTGTAAGGAAATTTGTAACTACTACTACTAGAAAATAGTATTTTAAATCTGAACTAATAGAAGATTTCAAACAAACAATTTTCTCTTACAATTTTTATGTTTTCATAGGTATAAATAAGTAAAAAATACTAAAATACCTAAAAATGAATTTTGGAAAGTTTGTGTTTGAAATTCTAAATTGTGGTGCTTTTTAAAAATTATAGATGAATATTATAGCATAATTTCTATAAAGGAGTTTTATTTCAATTATATTTCATAATTCATCATTGTGATTTTAACACCTTAATAGTTTTATACATTTATTATAATGTTAAAATAGTATTTAATAATTAATTGTGCTAATAATTTATAGTGATTATTTTTTAAATTTATTTCTAGTTCTGCATAAGATTTTTTTATTTACTGTGAATTTAATTTATTAGCCCAAAAGAAGCGTAGCTCAGAAAGACTATTAGTTTCGAAACGGCATTTTGCGCTGTTTCCCTATAAATGTCCGTTTCACTTTGAAAATTGTTGCCACCAAATATTATCGCCTTGTAATATATTTAAAAAAATTAAATAATGAAGAATCTTAATGAATATATGTATGTTTCTCTCACTGTGAAAAAAACGACGGTATCTAGAGACATAAATTTTTTAATAACGCAATCCTCCACTCAAACATAGACACTTGGACGGCCGAATTTCGAATTTGTTTTCATCCATTTCATATTTTGTAAAACTTTAACGAATTTTGGATTAACAAATTCAAAGAGTTCAAAGCGAGCAATGGCAACACTGTACGGAAAATAACATTTTTATCTCCAGCGAGGGAATTTTAAAGATATGTAGTTTTCAAATATTTTGTGACATTGCTGTTGAATTGTATTTTATGTGGTTTACGTGCAAAGAACATGGTATTCAATAAATAAAGGTAACACACAAAACGTTAAAAAAACCTTTGGGCGTAATATAAAATCTGAGTGCTTCCAGATTTTACTTTATTTCATTTTATTTTTTTCATTGCACTCAGAAAAGTTTACGATCCAAATTTTACGAATTATTAAAATAAATAATCATCTTGTGTTCATCTTGTAATGTTCATAATTGATGATCATATAATCAAATGAAAGATCATCTTGTAATGTTATAATAATTTTAGAAACCACTCCCTGAAAATACTCATTAAAATTAACAAAAAAGAATTATCAGATATTTTACCTTATTTGTTTCAGAGCATCATGTACTATCAATCATGTTTAATTTTACTTTACTTGCACCCAAAAGTTAGTTAATAAATTTTGTGTTTAGAGTTTTTACCGTTTTACCAAAGTAAAGATGTTTATACAAGAATAATGCGTGAAAATAATGCGCAAAATGCAATACAAAGAGCTTTAATGAGGCATATTAACTCTTATTTGAGAAAAATGTGACTTGCATAATCTCATCACTACACAATGTATCACATTTAATAATTAAAAACAGTTATGTAATACAAACGCCATAAGTTTCAGTGTCAAAGTAAACCGGATCGTCCCTACTCCTTCTTGCGGACATGTGGGGGACGCACGCTCCGCCCACTGGGTTAGTTTATCTCTTATAAGGTCCGTGCCAGTGGCTTTTCGTTCTCCGGAGTGGCCCAAGGCTCCATTCTTGGCCCAGTATTATATCTTTTTTATGTGTCCGACTTCCCACAACCATTTACTGGATTAAACAATTATCTGGGGTGCTATGCCGATGATACGGCGCTGGCGATGAGATCCCTGAGTCCGGCTATTGCAATTGCTAAACTTCAAGAGATTATTCCACACATAGAGCATTGAATCACCAAATGCCGAATCTCCATAAATGCAACTAAATCGCACTTGCTAATTATTAGCAAAAAAAAACGGCTAAAAAGCCCTTAAATGACAGACTTATCCTTTTCGACACAGAAGTCCCAACTGTAAAAAAGGCCAATTATCTAGGAGTCATTTTTAATCACAAATTTACGTGGACAGATCACTTCACTCACATCCGCAACAAGACCATAACTGTTATAAAAAGCCTAATGCCGCTTTTAGGTAAGTATTCGCAACTGGATTTGTTACGTAAGAGGCACCTTTATACAGCCATAGTGCGCCCTATTTTTTTTTCTTATGCCTGCCCTGCCTGGGCAGCTTTTACTCCACGTGACCTTTACAAAATTCAAGTCATGCAAAACAAGTTCTTACGGTTGATCACGAATGCCCATTACTTTGTGTCTAACGATATGTTACACAGGGATTTAAAGATTGAAACTGTCAAAGATTATCTTCTTCGAATTAATGACAAGTTCTTTAATAAGGCTCTCACTTGCCCACACCTCGAGAAATTCAACATCCTTGACTATGAAATTCTCATTGAGGACAGATATATCAGGCCTTATGCGGCACATATATGCGACTTGAACTTCCCCACTTAAAGCAGTTCATGACACTAACTATTGCCGGCTATTAGCTGGTTTGTACATATTGTATATATTCTGCTTATTCATCTGTATTTTCTCTAATTTTTGCGTATTTGTAATTTATCCTTGCATATATGTATTTCATTATGTTTTTGTATTCCGTATTTGCTTTTGTATTTAATTTGATGTTATGTGTATTATATTTCTTGCGCTCTAGGCCATTTGTCAGGTTTTTGCGTTTTCTCTGTCCTTGTCGCTGCGCTAATTGTGGTCTGTTTTTGGTTTTACTAAACCTGTCCCCCTCCGTTTTTCGTGTATGCATTTCAACTACCCGGACCTACCTATGTCACGTGCCTCTAGGGCAAATTATCAGGAGCCGGACACATCGTGCAATCGCTACGATATTGCGGGAATACTTGACTGGACTGGACTGGACTTTTCGTTCTACATGCATGTCACAACCGCGGCAACAGCTCGACCCCAAATCTTGCTAGTTCCTATTGTTCTTTTCGTTTTAACCTACGCTGCATGCTTTAAAATCTATATAGCTCTTTCGTCTGAGTCAAAACGAGGCATGAACTAAAGAAGCAACAAAAATTTAACTGTTGTCGAACTTGAACGAAATGTCACAAGTCTTGTATAAATCCTACATAAGAGCCGGAAAGTCTCTCTGCAAATATTATATCGAAATTCCATTTTGATTTCCATTCACATCCGTTATTTCATGATGAGAAACTGTTTTAAATGATTTAGACGTTATAAACTTTCCAAATCTAATACAGTTGTGAAAATTATAACAGTTTCATTACTACTTGTACATGCACAGTTAATGCATCTAGGTGCTTCCTTACTCGGTTGTTACATGTTTTTTAAAGTAAGCCACTCTGTTGTCTTTTACAAACACTGCAGCATGCAGTTAAGCTGCAGTGCTTTAATATTTATTTTAATTTTTGAAACTAGAAGATCCTCTCTTTTAAGAGTAAATTATTTTTACACACTAAAGCAGGCCTTGGCAACATATGACCTGCGGATCACCGAGTGACCTATTTTGTAATTTCAAGTGACCCACTTGGGTTCCGAAAATAAAAGTGCAGCATATGAAAATAAATTACAAAACACAATATAAAACGAGTACTCGATGAACACAGCAAAAAGAAAATAAACCAAAAATAAATAATAGGAACAACATTTTTGTTTGATTACAAAGCCACAGCGGCGAACATGCATTTTTAAAAATGGTAACATAATTTCAAGGAGAAATCCATATATTCGCTATTATAATCTGTAATTCGTAATCTAAAAAAGAGGCATTGCCATTTTTGTCCACATCGCTTCAACTCATAAACGCGAGCAAATATTTTCACTTATGAAATTTATATTATTCGGTTGGCAACTAAGTAATTGCGGATTTCACTCATAGATGGCTTCAGTTGAATTTTTAGGTTTGCAAACGTAGTACAAATGTAAAACACATTTTGTTATTTGATAGTTGGCAATTCAGCTGTGAATCTGTAAAAAATGTTTTTTGATCGGTTGCGTAGTTTTCGTTTGGCGTTCGTTGAAAAATGGAAAATCAAAAGGAACATTTTCGTCATATTTTGCTATTTTATTTTCGCAAAGGGAAAAAAGCATCGGAAGCTCTTAAAACGTTATGTGCTGTTTATGGTGACGAAGCCGTAAAAGAACGGCAGTGTCAAAATTGGTTTGCCAAATTTCGTTCTGGTGATTTTTCACTCAAAGATGAAAAACGCTCTGGTCGTCCAGTTGAAGTTGATGACGGCCTAATCAAAGCAATAATCGATTCGGATCGTCGCAGTACAACACGTGAGATTGCAGAGAAGTTTCATGTATCACATACATGCATTGAAAATCACTTAAAACGACTTGGCTATGTTCAAGAACTCGATACATGGGTTTCTCACGAACTGAAAGAAACGCATTTAACGCAACGCATTAACAGCTGCGATTTGCTAAAGAAACGTAATGAAAATGATCCATTTTTAAAACCACTGATAACTGGCGATGAAAAATGGGTTGTTTACAACAATATCAAGCGGAAAAGATCGTGGAGCAGGCCAGGTGAACCAACTCAAACAACATCAAAAGCTGATATTCATCAAAAGAAGATTTTGTTATCAGTTTGGTGGGATTACAAAGGAATTGTCTACTTTGAACTCTTACCACCCAACCGAACGATCAATTCTGATGTCTACATTGAACAACTAACGAAATTAAACAATGCAGTTGAAGAAAAGCGGCCCGAATTGACAAATCGAAAAGGTGTTGTATTCCATCATGACAATGCAAGGCCACACACATCTTTGGTCACTTGGCAAAAATTATTGGAGCTTGGTTGGGATGTTTTGCCACATCCACCAATTAGTCCTGACCTTGCATCATTTGATTACTTTTTGTTTCGATCTTTACAAAACTCCTTGAATGGTAAAAATTTCAATAATGATGATGATGTCAAATCGTACCTGATTCAGTTTTTTGCTAATAAAAACCAGAAGTTTTATGAACGTGGGATTATGATGCTGCCTGAAAGATGGCAAAAGGTCATTGACCAAAATGGGCAATACATTACAGAATAAAGTTATTGAGTTCCATGAAAAATTTGTCTTTGATTTTCTAAAAAAAATCCGCAATTACTTAGTTGCCAAACCCAATAAGTACGAACAGGAGCAGCTTAACTACCGAAGATTTAGGTGTTTCTATTTGTCTTACGACGAGTAATTATAAGCCAGACATGACTAAATTGGAGTCCAGATCTCAACATCAAGGAAGCTATTGACATCGAAGAGGAAAACAAAGGTCATTCAATTACATTTGTTTCATACATTTAAAATTTACTGCATATTATATTTATTTCCTCAATAAATTTATGTCGCTGTTCAGTAAGAGAGACTGTTCTAAAATAAAAGTACTACTGACTTGAAACGTCTTCTGGTTATTTTGACTGATTTGACAAGCAGACAAAAAAGGTTGCCGATGCCTGCGTTATAAATCTCTCTTAATAGTAAATTATTTTTATTTTTTAACCTCTTACTTACGAATAAATTATTTTAATGCCATAACCTTACATGCTCATTCAAACTATTTGTTGGGACTCACTGATAGGCCGAGGACAGGTAAAATGCCGGAAGTTAGTAGTCATTAGAAATAAGAAGTAATAGTTTTGACCTTAAAAACTGAGCTCATTTTTTAGGATTAATGCAATATTTCAGATAATAAATGAAAAGATGGAATCGATGTTGGCCGAGAGAGCAAATGAGAATAAAACACAGGAAACAGTTAATGGCCACATTTCCAGAAAGAAAGGATCTACTCTTTTGGAGTTTCTTCTCGAATGCCATTTACATGACCCAACGTTAACACTAGAAGATGTACTAAATGAAGTTAATACTTTCATGGTAGCAGTAAGTAGGACTTTTGTCTATTTGATATTATAATTTAAGAACACTAGTAATACATTTGAAATATCAACGCCATAAGGATTAAGGAAATATTTAAAATGACAAAATCAAAGAATTTGATTAACGATCGACCATTGATATAGATTAAAACGGACCAACTCAAAAAAATGAGTTTGTTTACAATGATGCCTGTCTAATGTAACAGCAAGATACGTCTAGTCTCTTCGTAGATAGTTTATGCGTGCCGACACTTTTTCCATGTAACGGCTATGAAAGCTTTTTACTGCATTTGAAGAAAATTTTAATTTGAAATATTGTTTTTATTTTGTTTTTAATAAGGTATATTTTTGTAACATGATGCTGTTAACAGCATCGAGCTAAATTTTGATTTCCAAATATAAGACCACCTATTTATTTACAAACAGAAAAATAATTACTTAATAAATATTTCTGTACCCCTATTTGATTTACTTTAAATCTTTAATCTTCTTTCTGATCACAAAGCTATTTGATTTTTTTTCAAATTTGTAATTTTTTGTCAAACACAGTGTAAAGGTATTTTCAAAAAAATAAACATGTGAATTAAATGATAGAAATGAGTACTGCTGCGAATTCTTTCCTAGGCAAAATTATTTGCAATTTGTAAAATTTTATGCCTGGTTTACAGTAATATGAAAGTCTGATGTGGCCACTATTGAACTGAAACCAAACTCAGAATCAGTTTCAAGATGCATAATCACAGAAACACTAACACACATAGTACTAATAGTACTTAATGCAAAAGTACATAATACTAATACAGGTATTGCTAAGGTAGAATTACCAAGGTCGCTTTCTTCATACTTACACAAGATAAAAATGCGCAGCAAAATCACAGAATTTTTGAACTCACCAAATGTATGTTTAGAATTCCTGATGCAGTGTTAAGTTTCGTCATACATTTTCTATTTTTTCAGCCTTTTCTCAGTTCATCATATTAACATGTTTTCTTAATATGATGACTTACACAACGGTTTTGGTCTTTTTATTACCAACTTTTCTTGTTTTAATTTCATTTCTTAAATATCTTCGCAGTTACGCCACGTAAAACCGATAAGAACGTGTAGTATTGAAGTTAGAAATACATGTTTCAGAAATGTAATGAAAAATTCAGAAATGTCTTGATAGTTTCCATTTTTAAATTGTGTGTAATACTCTACTCCTTATGGACTGAGCAACACTGGCTATTTTCCAATAATCTTTATTTTGCAGAATCTGAATTTTATTGAGATTTGTTTCTTCAGCATGTTCCAAAGAGGGAAATTGTAAAGTAATACTTTGGCTATTATTTGTGTAATATAATTTTACTGTGAAGAGAAAGACTGTATTTTCCAAAAAACAATCTTGAGTTAGGTATGAAAGTAGAAAATTTATTTTTACGTTTAAAAAAAAAGAGGCTTAAAAGTGAGTTTTATTAAGTATGATGCCAAAGTATGTAACTTCTTTCCAATGTATTTCATCTTCAAATAACGCGTAAATAGATGATAAATTGAGTGTATGGCCTTTATCAGAATACAATCACATTTAATTTGTTAACATTAATAGAAATTCTGCAATCTTTAGGCCATGCTGCCATCAAATCAAGATAATACTGAAGTTGACAATAAATATTTCCAAGTATTTTTGCCTATGTCAGAATACTTGTATTGTCAGCAAAGAGGGTACTTTCGTACTATCGCAACCATCTTAGTAGAAGCAGCCAAAATTTCATAAAGTGCCAAACTCTGGCAACCATGCGCATAACCATTCTTTCAGCAACCTTGCTCATAACAATCGTTTGAGTCAAGCAACGCCGCGATTTTCGTATGCGTTCTGTTTTCTTGCATTCCAAGTTCCAACGGTTTTTATGCGCAAATCTCGATGTTTTTCGTCTTTTAAAGTTTTAAAATACGAGGCTGTGTGATTCGCCAGCACTGGAGGAAAGGTAAAATTTCGGCAGTAATACAGAATTTTGCAGAAACCTTTCTAAAGGGAAGGATGAGCAAATGCGTTTTCTAGATAGACACTGTTGACGAAGATTTCTCGAAGCCGAGTCTCCGCAATTCTCTGATTTTTTTCAAGTGAAAACAGATAGCTGTGTACTTCTGCAGGAGAGCAACAAAAAAAAAATTACAGAAAGATTTGAAAAAGAAATATAAGTGTTTTATTTTTTAATGTATGAAATAATCTCTATTTAATAATTTACATTTGTATTTGAAATTGCTAAGGTATGTTTTCTTTTCTACGTTGTTATTGTTTACCAAACTTAGTATAAATATCGATAGTTTGCTAGTCTTTCTAAAGAGGAAGGCGCTAAAACCACCAATTTGCACATCCTATGTAACTTTTATATTTTCATTCATAAAAAATCGTCAAATTGCGCCAAGGTGGCTGCAATAGTACGTAAATACCACAAAGAGCGCTAACTGAATTGAAGGGTGTTGTGGATGTCATAAGTATGTATATTATATAACAAATGACTTAGAACTGAATTTTGAGGTACACTTGCTTTAAGCGGCTTCTACGACGATTAGGCATTTTCAAGGAGTGCGCTGAATGACCACTTAGAAAAGATTTACTTATTCGAGTTAGATTACCCTGAAAATTATGTTGGAGCAATTTATGAATAAGGTTATTATATCATACGCTTTTGCGACACCAAGAAAGACCGCGCTGCAGGCAGTGTAGCATTGAAGCTTCCAGTAAATGTATTCATGATCCGTAGGAGTTTACATAGTACATTTACCGGTACCATTTAGTCCCTGCCGAGCCCGAACTAACCATCGCCAGCGATATCTCTACTCCTGTGAAGAAAGATTTTATACCCCCGTGGCCGAAACTGCTTAGGTACATTTCCTAACCAGTACCTTTCCAAGTTTGACCTGAGTCGATCCCTCCGGGGGGGAGGAGAAGTGGTATGCCGACAGTACTTCCGAGATGCTCATGGTTGGGAAGACCCTCGGACTCGTTCCTTAGGGGTGCTATCCTTCAAAATTGTGGGCGGAACTGAGCCAAGTCATACTGTTACCTGCTCTTGCCAACGACAATCGCAATCTTGCCTCCATTTCGTGGACTTTCACCGCAATTAGCAATAACAACACGTTATAGAAATAATAATAATAATAAAAAGGATTACAAAGTAAACTCGGTTCCCTTTATTCTGTTTTTCTTTCAGCAGTTCAAAGAAAAATAACTTTTTCATAATCGGACTCGTCGTAAAAGTAGTTTATAGTAAGCCTCATTATAATAGCTGGTACAGACACAAAGGAAGTATTCTATCAGTTTGGAAATTCCAACTCTTTATTAGATATTTGTTAATACTGTAAGTCAAATCACGCTTAAAATTTCATTTAACTTAATTTTATTTTCGAATTTTGCATTTTAAGCTTAACGCATGGTAGATAAACCTGATAATTTTTTCTGCTTCCAGGGTCATATAACTACAGCCGCTGCATTGAATTGGATCATCTACATGTTGGGCTTATTACCTAAGGTTCAGGAAAAGGTTATCGAAGAGTTAAATTGTATATTTGGAGATGATATTCATAGAGCAACCACTAGCAAAGATCTGAAGAAAATGACATATTTAGATAAAGTTATTAAAGTACGTTTTAAGTGCCTATATAAATATTCTCAAAAGTTTTATATATGACATCTTTTGAATTGCTAAATGGTTCATACACACATGTTACTATTAAGACTTAGACGTGTTCATATTTCTGTTCTGTCAAAATTATTAAAGCTGCAATAACACTTCACTGAGTATTTATTCTATAGACAGTTATACAGACAGTAACGTGGTATACACTGAAACTCTAAAGTTAAGAATTTTTTTTCCATTATAGGATTGTAATGGTGATAACAAAAAAATTTATTTTTTTCAATTATAGCATTGTAATGATAATAACAGAGAAATTCACTCCAAAAATTTTATAGAAGAGTAAATGATAGTGACAAGCAAACAAAACAACATAACATGCAAACATAGTAACATGCAAACAAAATGTGCGTATGTGTTTTAGGAAGGACTGGTGTTTTAAGAGCAGGGAGGTGTGTCGATGTTTCATGTATGCTAAAGGACTGATTTTGGGAAAAGCATTTATGTTTGCTGAAACTTTCTTTGTGGAGTCTTCCAAACCGTATCTCCGAAAAAAAATTTTCTGAATTCTCGAAAATAGCGAAATGAAATGGATGTGTCTCAGGCTGAAGCATTAAGGCGGCTAAATCTTCAGTCGTAGAGTTCTGCGTAGAATATTATTATCTGCTTATCGCGGAATGTATAATGTAGATACAGACAAAACTTTCAGACGACCGACGTGCTTTGAACCGCTTCCTGTCATTCTTAATTAGGTAAAGATGAAGTACGGAGTTACTTCAGCTTATTTCTGACTATTTTCCAAAAGTTTCCGACAAGATCAATTGTTTGTATTTAACACACCCGTGCACGCGAGTTCAGTGAACTTCCAACACTTCCATCACAATTCTGATACGAGTAAATTAACACCACGTTGTGTTAAATGTGCTGGCCGCACAAGAGTTCTGCTTGTATTGCTAAAAGAAGTCCTAATGTTAAGTATTGCAACTGTAATAAAGAAGGATATACTGCCAACTTTAGGGTTTGTTCTAAAGTCCCTAAATTATCTAAAAACAATGCAACTGTTAATAAACATGTTACTGGCAAAACTGATGGTATAAATACTGTCAGATCTTTACAGGATATCCCTGGTATTTCGTATGAAAATGTAATTAAAAATGGTAGCACTAGTTCCAAAAATGTACAGAACTGAACTAATGCTGTCGAAAATTCAAATAACAGCTATGACTCGGGTTTACGCTCTTTTGTAGAAATTTTCAAACTCGTCAAGGGGTTATGCAATATGTTCAAGGGGCTTTCCCTGTCTAATATAATTAAGAAAACATCGGCTAAAATGCCAGAAATTCAGTCAACTGAAAACGCAATTGATAAATTATTCTTGCTATTCAATTCATTTGAAGAAATTTTTGTAAATACCAATGGCAACAGTGATTAATTACTTATGTACTCTAAGGACTGTCTATGTTCACGATGACAGCTGTTACAAATGCTATATGGAAAAGCTTAAAAATAATTATTTTTATATATATATATATGCCAGAAATTCAGTCAACTGAAAACGCAATTGATAAATTATTCTTGCTATTCAATTCATTTGAAGAAATTTTTGTAAATACCAATGGCAACAGTGATTAATTACTTATGTACTCTAAGGACTGTCTATGTTCACGATGACAGCTGTTACAAATGCTATATGGAAAAGCTTAAAAATAATTATTTTTATATATATATATATGAAATATTCGGCTAACTGCTCCTCGTTCTCTTATATTATAATATGCCTTACCTGCATTCTGTTGTATGTATATTGTTTACCGTATATGTATTAATTTGTGATGTATTTAAAATGAGTGTTCTTTTATATCAGTGTCAATATTCCTGTAACTACTAAATATAAAATATTATAACATTTTCGTTCTAATTTGCTCACCGGAAGACTCGAACGTTTTTTCATTATCTGTTTGTTTATGTATTTTCTATTCAGCAATTTCTGTCATCAGCTTGAACGGCTTACCAGATGCTTATTTTTTACCGATTCGCACCGAGCTTATTTTATTAATGATCTTATCCAGATTAGTACCAAATCTCAAAATCTATTCTTTTTTGGCTTTTGGGAAAATTCTTGATTTTTGTTATTTTTGTCAAAATTATTATGCAAATTAATGTTTGTTTATTTCTGACACCATTAAGAAGCCCAAC
Source organism: Stegodyphus mimosarum (assembly GCA_000611955.2). NCBI lineage: Eukaryota > Metazoa > Arthropoda > Arachnida > Araneae > Eresidae > Stegodyphus > Stegodyphus mimosarum. The sequence continues at coordinate 107,668 of KK113853.1, forward strand.
TTCTTGTTCTACAAGGGATAGAGCCTTCTGCCTAGGCACCCTGGTGTTATAGCACCGCTCGCAAACCGGTGCGAACTCAGTGACTGAGATCATCAATAGAGCTCCTCTCACCGAGCAACGAGCAGTGAAACTCAGCACTGACTCACATTGTTTCATAATCGTGATAAAGTAAAGAGCTAGACACTGCCTGTCCAATATGGATAAAGTATGCTAGTTCGATCAAGAATTGGTTTATTTGCTTACAAAATTTAAATTCGTGTCGAACTGCGAATTCCTGCATGTCATTTTTACTTGGTTACTGCAGAGAACAAAAGCATAATTATAGTAGAATATCTTGTCTTGATGTGTCGTTTTTCAAAAGAACAATAAAGATATTTACTTGTGCAATATTTCTAATACATAGAAGAGAAACACGTTAAATTCAAGGTCAAGTCTAGGCAAAAATCAAATTTAATACGTAACGTTTTCTATGTAAAGAAATTTATTCTAAGATTGATTGATTTATTTATTTTAAGCAGTGTATTCCTCTGCAAATGGAATCAGCGGATATTTTATTCTGCAAGCATCTCTAACTTAATACGGAACGTTTTCTATATAACGAAATTTATTCTAATATTGATTGATTGATTGATTTTAAGCAGTGTATTCCTTCTGCAAATGGAACCACCGGATATTTTGTTCTGCAAGCATCTCTAACTTAATATGTAATGTTTCCTATATAACGAAATTTATTCTAATATTGATTGATTGATTGATTTTAAGCAGTGTATTCCTTCTGCGAATGGAATCAGCGGATATTTTATTCTACAAGCATCTTTAAATTAATATGTAACGTTTCCTATATAACGAAATTTATTCTAATATTGATTGATTGATTGATTTTAAGCAGTGTATTCCTTCTGCAAATGGAACCAGCGGATATTTTATTCTGCAACCCTCTCTAACTTAATACGTAACGTTTTCTATATAACAAAATTTATTCTAAGATTTATTTGTTTATTTATTTTAAGCAGTGTATTCCTTCTGCAAATGGAACGACCGGATATTTTGTTCTGCAAGCATCTCTAACTTAATACGTAAAGTTTTCTATATAACGAAATTTATTCTGAGATTGATTTTTTTAAGCAATGTATTCCTTCTGCAAATGGAATCAGCGGGTATTTTATTCTGCAAGCATCTCTAACTTAATAACTAACGTTTTCTATATAACGAAATTTATTCTAACATTGTTTGATTGATTTATTTTAAGCAGTGTATTCCTTCTGCAAATGAACCAGCGGATATTTTATTCTGCAAGCATCTCTCGTTAAATTCAACTGCGTTCCGGGTCGTAAACAGAGACTTCCGGAGCACGGGGAAACAGATGATAATGAGCTCTTCGTCTTTATTGTTTCTTCCAATCTTAATCACTTCTTTTTCTAGTTATTGGTTATTACGTATTTCCGTAGCAATTAAAGTGGCTTTATACATATAATTCAATGAAAGAAACATTTTTCCGTTCCGCCGTTTTTTGATGTGTGCTTCATTTTTTTTAATTCCATTTTAATCCTATTAAGTTAAAAATATATTATCCGAAGTAGCTAGACGTCCTTCGGAGCGTAATATGAAAGTGATTCAATGAAATTAAGGTAAAATGTTCACTAGCAAACTATTCAAGATACGCTTTATTTACATAGAGTACAAAAATCTCTATTTTCTAACTGTTAAAGAAATACGCTCATTAATAATTTTATCAAGGTTGACATTTTTGGCTCGATTATTTCCATTTGACAACGAAGCTAAACTGGCGAACGTGTCCCATATTGCTTTCCGAATTGTTTTTTTCTAAATATTATTTTTTATTTCAATTCCGTGAATTGATTTTTAAAAATAATTCAGATCAGAAATTTTTACAAAAAAGAAAGAAAGAAAAACTGAACTGTTAAGTACTTGAAGCATGTCGTGCATAAATCAGAAACATTCAGTGAAAATGAACTGTGATTTATTATCAACAATTATGCTAATCAATTTGACTCTATTAACTTTTTCAAGCTCTTCTTTCAATGACCCCTTTCTAAAGATAATTGGAATGTAAACATTGATTCTCTGAAAATATCGTCCAAAATGAATTGCTTTGTCGTGGATCTCCTGTTTTTTTTTTTTTTTTTTTTTTTTTTTTTTTTATAAAAAAATTCGGGTTGAATTACTTCGTAAATATCAAGAACACTCTTTATATCTCAGAAAGAATGACAAAGCATCTTGTCATGGTCCATAAGCATCTTGAGTAAAATCCATTGAGCCTAAAAATAAGATTCCAAAATTTTTATTTTTTTATTTTTTATAATCTTCGTCATATTTTTTCTTCACTTTCCTAACTGTACTTCTACAAAATGCTTTAATTATTGTCCAAGGTTTAAAGATCTTTAAAGCGATGGACTCAAAACTCCATATTTTCTTCGCATTTCAATAAACTTAAGCAAGGTATTCTTCAGTATACCTGCCAACCTCTAAAGATAAGAATTCAGAAGATTTCTCCCCCAAATTCAGAGATTTCTCCAAAATTCAGAAGAACACGAAGAATTAATATCATGCTTTGATATTAAAAAAATAACAATTTATACAACTCATTAATTACCAAGGAGGCAATATTTTCCCCCGTAGCGTCTCCATTTAACAATGGAAGACTCAAAAGATGAGTTTTCACTTCATTAGAAACATCACAGAAATATGTGACAACGATGGGGTAAAGCTTCCAATCGCTGTCGTTGCTGCCATCGCCTGACACCGAAAATGCTGGATTCTGGAGTGCAGCTATCGTTTTACTTTGTGCATCGCAAGCAATTTCGTTCACAATAGAAGATGTTTTCGTGCGAGCACAAGCATATTTCTGAGCAATCTTGAGAGTCGGGAAGCATCCGTCTGAAAAGTTGACCGGCGTGATCGGCAGCGCTTAGCGGCACGTTGTGTTCGATGAGGAATGCAGTAAACAAACACTCTGCCAAAATGACATCGGCATCCGAATTCGTAGCCGAATTTGAAAAAAAATTATCCACTTTCTTTGACGTTGTCGAAGCCGAAGCATTAACTTCATGCTTTTTAGACTTAACATGATTCACAATGTCGCTTCTTCCACCGTGACTTATTATGAAGTCACACACGCACACGTTGCAAGAGTGCATTTTTTGTCTTTAGCCAAAAATTCTTTGGAAAATTTCCTGTCATAGCAATTAGTTTCCTCATAACATTTAGCAATTAAAATGTTTTCTAGAGTTTTTGATGAAATTGAAGAACGAAACATAGTTTTGTTTTTCTTCACAACACTGAAGACTCTCTCGCACTCAGCATTACTGTGTGGAATTACGAGAATCGCACATAAAACTCTTGCTAGTCTATCATATTTTGGTGTTCTATCAGCTCTTTTTATTCTTTGTAAGGTACCAACGAGGACATGCATAGTTATTTCCTTTGAAGGATTCTTGGTACAACTTTGATATACCCCCCCCAAAAATTACGCGCCAAATCTAGCACTCTCCACAGACTTTTTAGGGTTGCTGTTTCTTATTTTGGTGTTGCCAATTTAGGTATTTCCAGCTTTTAGGTTTTTGCTGTTGCCAAATTTTATATTTTCTTGTATTTTGTACCATTTTTTGAGTTTTTTTTAATGTTTTGTGGCAACAATTTTTGGATTTCATATATGTTTTACCGCCATTTCTTTGTGAAGTGATCAAGCGGATTTCTGACTTGCTGTATTTTGCTGCAAATCTGGTTGTATTTTCCAATTATATTTTTTTTCTATTAATTATTTTTATCTTTTAGCTTTCAATATGCCTACTGTATAAAGTGTTGTTGAAAAGTTTCAGGGAATTTTGAGTCGGAAAATTGATAGTTGTGCTTCATTTTCGTCGGGTAGGCCGACAGTTGGAAGGCCAGGTATTGTTAATTGTTTATTTTTGCATCATTTGGCTCAGGATATGCAGATGATAATTGATTTTTTGATGGAGGTTGGATTGTTGAAGGCTGCAGTGTGTAAGAAATGTGGGTCTGGTATGAAACAGAAGTTGAAGTCGTATTAGGATGGATTTGTGTATGTTTGTCGCAAAATGGTAGGTGGTAATCAGTGCAACACTGAAATGTCGATAAGGCATAATTCTTGGTTTTCGAAGTCTAAGCTTAAGTTGTCTGAGGTTTTGTTGATCACGTATGAGATTTTGAGAGGCACTAAGACAGGTAGGATTGCAGAGGACTATGGTTTCTATAGTACTACTTTAGCAGATTGGAGGCAATTCATTAACGAGACCATTTTGAATATTGAGGAGAATTCTGAGAAGGTAGGTGGTGATAGTGTTGTTGTGGAAATAGATGAGTCGAAGTTTGGCAAAAGGAAATACAATAGGGGTCATAGTGTTGAAGGTCAGTGGGTTTTTGGTGGTGTTGAAAGGGGATCAGGTAAGGTTTTTTTAGTTGCTGCGCATGATAGGTCTCAGGAGACGTTGTTGTCGGTAATTAAGGAATGGATTAAGTCAGGTACGTCTGTTTATTCTGACTGTTGGAAAAGTTATGATTGTTTGACGGATGAGGGTTTTGAGAATTTAAAGGTAAATCATTGTTTACATTTGTAGACCCCGATTCCGGGTGTCATACAAATACAATTGAAAGTACGTGGAGGCATGTTAAAGCTTCTTTGTCTACGTACAATCGCAAGGCAGATTATAAATTTTACCTTGCAATGTACATGTTTCGTAAATCATGTTTTGCGGCTAATGTTGATTGTTTCAATAAATTTATTGAAATTGCTGCTGGGGTAAATTGGGAAGAATTCAAAATTTCTGTATAAATAATTCGTTTTATTAGATTGCAGACACGTATTTTCAATTGTATTTGTTAAAATTTTTGCGTAAATTGTATATAATATGTTATTCAGTGTCATTTATTTGTATTTTTTATGTATTCATTGTATTTTTTAGGTATTCTTTTTTTTGTATTTAATGATTCCGTATTTTTTATGCATTAATTATTTGTATTTAGCCAGAATCCATCTTGGCGAGAAAAAAAAGGCGCCAAAAACGGGTATTTTGCTTGGCGAGAAAAAAAAGTCGTCAAATTTCCGATTTGGGGGGTATATCAAAGTAGTTCCGGATTCTTTAATTGTTGGAAATTTGGCTTTGTAGGCAAGCCGAAAATATTGAGAATACGGTTTTTTTAACTCATTTCGTAACAACGACGTATTAAGAAAATTTGTAGCACGTGCAAACAAAAAAAAAAGAATGAGACAACCCACGCTCGCTGAGTCCGAGCTGAATAATTCCCTTGCTGCTGAAGCGAACGCGAAAAAAATAATCTGGCGCCCACAAAGAAAAGAGTGGGAGAAACAAGTTCAGCGCATTGGATTGGCTGATTAAGCGACGAGTTAAGAGAAACCGCAGGTTACTGGATTCGGAGTAGTCGGTAGTTGGCGGCAAAACACGATGCAATTGGCGAAAATCGCTGAATTGGGGAAAAATTCTAAAATTTGGACAAAAATCACTAAAAACACTTGAAAAAGGAAAAAAATCGTAAAAAGGGACTACGATCTTAAAATCGTAAAGACAAACGCATTTTTGTAAAAATTACGAAAAATTCGTAAAAGTTGGCAGGTATGCTTCAGTAATTGACATGCTGATAACAGATCTACTGTTCCAGATTGCGAAAACTTTGAAACAATGTTTAGGAATCCTAAAACTTCGCACTGTATTATAGAGTATCATTTTTTTCCTAATTCTTAATTTGTTAGCCTTTTCTGTTCTCACTTATTTTTCTCACCAAGATATAAATTACTTAGGGTGAACGAGCATATTTAAACTGATGTAGCGAAACGTTAGTCAGAGCATGGTTTCACTGTGGTGCGAGCATATTGCTATATCTTCCAATTGTTAGCCTTAAATACCGGCTTCGCATTCTTGTCGCCGAATTATTATCCTGCTGGTGTTGGTTATTTGTCAGCCTGTTAAATTAAAATGAATTGTGTGTTCTCGTACTACGTTTTACGTTTAAAATTTAGTATTAAGTGCCTTTAAAGTTTCTCACTGCAAGTGGTCTGTGACTGTAAGCACATAAGCCGCGCCGTCTGTAAAATATATTCTGTTCAATAAAAGGATCTTTGGGACCCTTTCCCTGGTTGTGTTCATCTTCAAGACAGTGACAGAAGTTGCAAGGATTAACACTTAGGTAGATCTAGTTACATTTTATGATCGCGAAGAGAATTAGATCCCGCAGTACAACTAAAAGTAGGACGAAGTGAAATGTTTACAGTTTTTCTTTAATTGTATCGCTTCATCCCTTTCTTTTGCTTCTTTAGCTATCTAGAAATATCGCTTGAGACATTTCAAACCTATGCCGTAGAGCATGCATTGAATCCTATCTGTTGATCCAGCGAGTTGGGTTTAGAAATTTTAGTGTTATTTTCATATTACGTTAGTCACTTTGGCATATTTTTTTCAGCTTTCCCCATTGAATAATATTACTGGCAAGATAGTAATATAAATTTTGGACTGTTCCAAAAAACTGGCTAGCTTCTGTAGTTCCTTTAATAGCATATTCTAGATTTAAATTTAGATTACGCTCCGCAAAATATACAAAGAAAGCACTGGGGCGTTTTCTATTATGCATTGCTGCGCACAATTTTATGCCCCATTCTTTACTACTGCACCATCATAGTCTTGCCTCGCTATATTTCGTTAAATCCAAACCATCCTAGTCTGGCAATTTCATGATTTTTTCTTCAAGGTCCTTCGGAAATCAACATTTTATTTTTCTTAAAAAGATAAAAACTTCACAAATTTTTAACTAAACAAGTTTTCCTGTTTCTTTATTCGCTAAACTTCACTCAGATGATCAGAGACATCTCGAATTGTATCCAAAATTAGTGAAAAAAGTGGAGCATTTTTAAGTGCCCGAGTGATGTTATTTTTAAAATTTCAGATGCTAAAATGTTAATAAGGTCATTTTTGACTTAAATATGTAGAGACATTAGGTATTTTCGAAAGCAGGATTATTGAAAAATGAGCAAAGCATTCCCCGGGAATCGAACCACGGACCTCTCGGTTATACGTCGAGCATGCAGACCACTACACCACGAAAGCATGCGAAGAAGGCAGGAGAAATACCTTATAAATATTTTATAGCACTATGTGGTATCAGGGTCGACATAACCTAATTACTCACCGATGCATTCGCAGTTACCTTATAAGGTATTTCTCCCACCTTCTTCTCATGCCTTCGTGGTGTAGTGGTCAGCACTCTGGGCGCGCGTTCCAGAGGTCCGTGGCTCAAGTCCTGGCGAAGGCATTGCTCGTTTTTCATTCCTCTGCTTTCAAAAATATCCTAATGACTCTACTACCTTTCTTTATTTAATTAGAAATAAATTTTACTAATTAGATTATAAGAATTTTCGGCTGTAGAAATAAGGAAATAAATATCATTAGGAAATTTAATTTTTTGAAATCCAGTCTCCAGTTAAAAAAAATCGTTAAAAACTTTTTCCCTCACTCAGAGGCCCTTGTCACCGAAGCCCTGGAGCAATTTTCAGTTGCTTCGATTGTAGTTACAGCTCTGACTACAACATACTGGTAAGCAAGCTAAGGTAGCTTGGATAAAAACAACTGAAAGACTGTTCTTGTATCTTCTCATTTGTATTTCATAAGATATCTTCTCTGGAGTACACGATTTATAATATTTTATATTGTTATTTGAAATTTCTCATTTCTCTCTAAATAAACACGTTTTAGTGTTTTATATATCAAAATGACTCCTCCTTTTTCAGGAAGTGATGAGAATTTATCCTCCTGTACCCGTCCTGGGAGTAAAGTTTAACGAGAATAAAACAATTGGTAAGTATGTTAGTTATTAGATATTTAATTTACTGCCGAGTCAAGAAATCTTATATTGTAATTTAGACTAGTTATGTACTGATCGATGAATTTCTTATAATTATGAAAGATAATAATACAAATTCAGCCTCTTCTCATCTGGATGTTAGATGTGCTTTCTCTGACTAGCAGTAAATTTCACAAACTGTTTAGTCGATAAGCATCATATTTCTAACATTATTAAAATGCCAATCTGATGGTTGAACGAACTGAAATTAGCAAAAATAAAACGTGCGCCGGCTAGCAGGTTTCTCGGTATAAATTTTAAAAAAAAGATAAAAAACTAAATGTAACTCGTGATATCAGCAAAGTCCAATTTAAATTTCTTCTTTCCCTGCCTAATCACTCGTAAAACAAGCAGACCTCGTAAACAGCGAAAATACATTCGGAAGAAGAACTACAGCTGTCCTCTCCCGTTAGTTTTGGAACTTGATATTTTATACTGTAAAAATACATGATACTTCGTACTGTAAAAATTTATATTGTATTGTTATTTACATTTGAAACTTCATACTGTAAACTAATTTGTATTCTGACTGAAGTTAGAAGTACACAAGTGGCAAACTGAGAAGATTACTAGAAAATTAAAATAACGCGCTGAAATGTTTCAGGCAAACTTTACTCTGGTAAGAAATAATTAGCTAGTATTTCAGGTAGTAAGTTAAATTGAGAAATTTTCATTGGTAATAAAATTGTTATTTACACCAATAAATCGAAAAATAACATCACAACCTTAATATGTGCGTGCATTCATTAAGCTTTTTAAAATGCAATTTTTACTTTCCCAATATTTTTTGGAAATGGTTACTTTTTTTCTGTCAACGTGACGCTAACCGCCAAATGTGCGCTAAGGTGTCAAATTTGGAAGCATATTTATATCATGTCATGAGCATCTGTTTGATGTAATATACATATATAGTATTTAATGTGCGTAATGCCGTACCTGAGCGCGATGCCGATTTTGTGCAATTCTCTGTTTTTGCTTCAATAAATCTTAGAATTTCACATTTCGGATTCGTGCACAGCCTTTGTAATGTTCACGTTAAGCATTGTATATAAAACGTTTATTCCTTTTATGAAGGTTTGTGTATCGTTAGGATTGCCGTCACCTACATAAATTTCGCGCTAGCGTTTATGTTTGGTGCTAAGTTCCCTTAACAGAAAAGGGCCACTTTTAACAGTGATAACTTATTCTTCACATACTTAAGCACCGGCCTAGTATATAAGCAAAATTAGAAACTGAAAAAGTATATATCCATTTCTGAAGTTAAAATAAATTGATGAAACAATAACTTAGAATTAATTATCGTTTATAAAGAAGCATTTACACAAAATTTCAGTGTTTAAATTTAAAGCACAGATTATGCGTTTTGTCATAACTCCTGAAAATGCTGTATGCTTCGATTGGTTTTATCATTCAGTGTTCAGTTTTAGAATAAATGATATGATATCTTGAATAGCATATTCAAGAATAAGTTAATAGAATAAGCAAATTCTATTAACATCTGTATGCTGATCTCGCCTATAATCGTTCAAATATTTTATTAATTAACGTCTTAACTATCAGTGAAAATGTATGTAATTCATGAAGGTGGGAAATAAAAGGAGAGACTCTAATTAGTTTTTTCCATGACCTTCCTTGAAGCAGTAGCGCACCTTACCTGGAGACCAAAATATTCAGTGACTTGCCATTACGTTCAATAGGTTTTTGACATGATCGGAGGTAAACATTTTGTGATTACGTCGTAAATACTGTTTAAATCAATGTATAAATTTTCTTTTCTTAAGTATGCGAAAGAAAACATTTTTAAACAACAAGCACTCAAAGGTCAATTCTTTTTCCAAGTTCCTCCACGAAGGCATTACTATAAAATGTAAAGAAATAAGTCTTAATACATATAAAAAAAATTACGCTTGAATTCAAGAATACACATTCTAAAAATTCTACTTTACTACTCCCTTAAATGCGCATCTATTAGACTGTGCTTTACAACAACCTTTAATAGATTGTTTTCAATCAAATAATTGTTGCTTAAATAGTTTTATAAGTATATAGAGTTTCTCACTTCTATCCTGCTACATGAACTGTCGAGGAACCTGGTGAACTAAGCTAATGATCGCTTAGTTCAAAGCACAGAAAACGTAAACTCAAAAAAGGTTAATTATCCTTCATTCACTCAAAATAAGATTAACAATCGGCCCCTTTCTTCGGGCTTACAGCAAAGCCTCCACTTGGGCTTAAACTCAAAAGTAAGAAATAAGAACCAACTATGACTAACTTAGAGATTTAGCCGAAGCTAACACAAATCTATTTAAGTAGTTGGCCTGTAATCTTACTCTACCCGGCGAACTATCAAAAGGCAAGTATAATATGGTCGAGCGTAACAACTCCTTAGAGAGACGTAGCCCAAAGGCAAACACGCACTACTCAGGATTCCTAACTCTTTCTCTCGAAGTCAGTTGAACATTCCTTTAATACCATCGCTTCCTCATTTGCATTCAGCGCGATTCTAAATACTCAGTCTGGTAGGGAGTTGTAAGTTGAAACGAGGTAAGATAGGAAAGATTCACTAAATTAAAATAACTGTTATAAAACTGAAGTATACCTTACAAATATTTCTCAGAATTTCAGTGTGCCATTTTCAATTCTAATTTCAACAGAATTTGAGTTTACGTTTACAATTAAACGTTAAGGCATTATATACTTAGATAATATTTATAATCATTATAAATTTAGATATATATAGAAACTAGATTTCCACACAGTAACATTCACAGGAATTTATGAATGAAAAATTTAATTCTCTTCTTTATTTCCAAATACATTTATAAATAATGTCTACATATAATAAAAGAAAGAGTCTGTTTCTGTGTGTGTGTGTGTCTTTCGTTTGTGCTGCGCGTAAGCTAATAGACCCAGAGCTACGAAATTTGGTGCATAGGTGCATCTAGACAAGAGCCAGTGAACTTCGAAGCGAATTTTTCGAAATTCGAATTAGATTATTTTTTTTGACGAAATTGCGTCATTTTGAGACATAATGAGTTATAGGAAAGCGAGATATTACTCTATACATTTCATTTTCACATCGTCGTGAAACGCAGGCACTTAGCTATTTTACGAACTTAAAATAAATTTCGTATTTCAATAAATTGATTAAATACGAATTTATTTAGCAAAATGAGCTTAACACCTTTGCAACGAAATTTTTTTTAAAGTTTATTTTTAAAAATGTACTGTTTATTTTCCTATCATTTTTGGACACGTTAAACTTAAATCCTTCCGACACCTTTTACAAAAATAATTTTGGAAAAATAATAATATTTTGTATTTTTTAAAAAATTTTTAAATGAAGCTTCCGAATACACTTCTCACATCTCACATATTTTAAAATATGGTTTTGGCAACAATTTTTCATTCTTATTGTTGTTGATAGATTCTTGATGAAATTGCATCATTTTGAATAGTTTCATTCTTTTAGAAATGCGGGTTTGGCAACGTTTTTCATTGTATTTCTTATGTCACTTTTTTTAAGAAATTGAAAAGTTTATGAAATTGAAAAATTGTTTCTTTTTGCAAAGGTAAATTGTTTAATTAATTTATTAGAATAATCAATATTTATATTAAGGGATATTGCTTATTTCATTGTAATTTTTTATATTATGTTTTAATTATATGTAATTTTAATTATAAAAAAGTTTTGCATGATTTTTTTAGGAAATAAAGCTGTTTATATCATTTGAATTCTTAAGATTTTGCAAAGGGAAGTTGGTTAATTTATTTATTAGGATAAGTAATATTTGCATTAAGGGATACTGCTTATTTCATTGTCATTTTTTATATATATAATACATTTTTATTGTTTGTTTTTTGATAAAGTTGTTCTGCAGAGTAAAATTCTGCGTAGAATTTTTTGTTATTTGCGATTCTTTCATGTTATTTTTTGCTTATTTCACTGTTTGTAAGATGTTGAAAAGTTTTGCATGATTTTTTTTAACGGAAAGTTGGTTAATTTTTTATTAGAATAATTAATATTTGTATTAAGGGATATTGCTTATTTCATTGTAATTTTTTTCCTTGAAAATATAAGATAAAATATTACCAACAAGTTAAATGGCTGCGATATGACTGCTGACACATTTTCTCAGAAGATTGCCTAAAGTATCATAACATTTCAAAATTTCAGAAAAAGAATCACTCAAACTATCAAGTAAGAAAATGTTTAAAAAATTTTGACTCATCAGAAATGGTATGGAGTTATTTATATTATTGTAGAATTTTCATATAATGTTTTATGTAGTTATAGTGGTGGTTAAGAAGAGGGATATAAATTATGTTTTAACAAATGTTTAATACACATCTCATGTAATCAGTTTGTTAAAAATTCAAGATGTATATGTTTTTCTGGTATTACATCAGGGCCGTATGCAAGGAAGGGTTTTATTTTTAACAGAGAAAAAATAGTTAGAAGAACTAACGGGGCCATCGGTCCCAGGTGTGTCTTTTAGGCATTTTTCCAGTACGTTTAAAAGCCAGACGAAGGCTGGTCGCATAGCGGTTAGTTTAATAAATATTTACGCATTTTGTTAAAGGCAAATGTATGCTTTTTACAAGGATATGCGTAAATACTCATATATATTTCAATATTTTTCATTTTCGGCATGTGAAAATCTTTAATATCTGAGTATTCACTATAGCTTTCGAGCTAAATAATTTATAATAATTTAGCATATATCAGAATTTCTTACGTAAGAAATAGGCATAAATATAAATTGAATGAAAATTACATGAATTTTTCAATACGCACTCAAAGGTCAGTTTCCCTTCCGAATTCCTCCACGGAGGCATCTCTCCCCTTAAGCAGATAGCCCTCGCATGCTTCCCCTATTTAAAAAACTTAAAACCTGACCTATGTGCCTAATCATAAATACTTTACATGCGTAAGTTTATATTAGCATTTAGACATCAAGTTTCAAATTTTGGACTTAAAACCCGTTTTAAATGCATTCATTATAAAATTTAAATCTTCTAGTAAATGTATTTAGGCAGAGCATTCAATACCTCTCTTACAAATTTTACCCAGTTTAATAGTTTTCTGATAACATAATAAATAATAACTATTCGTTTCACATTTAAGCATTAACCTCATTGTCATCAGATCGCAATCTTGTCTGCCTTACAACGCATAACAACATTGCTTCCTTTTTTGAAACAGTTAAAAACTCTGATTGATCTAAATTCACAAATACCTGAAATTTACACATTGCAAGGTAATCCAAAATTAAGAATAGGCAAAATGTGTTGATATACTGGTTAAATAAAATTTATATCACCCTATTTCCAAATCCCTAATAAGCCGTCATGATCATGTGACACTTTCACATGGTCACATCAACTCACATCAACTCTATGTTTTTATCATCCAGCAGCATAGAATTTTATAAAACAAATTCATAATGGAAATTGATGTTGCCAGTTATCGAAAAATAACTAACATATGATTTTTGAGTAAATGCCCGTAAGCTATGCAAATTACTATTATCCATCCAACAATGAATGTTTCTGTCATGCGGAAATGTTCACACTTTTCGATTTGTGTGAAACTGTCGTGGATGGAAGTACCACCAAACTGCTGTCAACATGCTCTGGATGTAAGCAAATGACATCCACTTAAGAGACAAAAGCTCGGCAGCTCTGCGTCAGGCGTAGTGCAGAGATGGCGTCTCCTTTTATTCTCACGTCCACGGTGAGAATAAAAGAACCTCTCCATTAATTAAATCAGTCTGGTTGTCATAGAAACGAAGGACGTGCCTTCTCCGGCCTCGACATGATGCACGTTTGTTAAAGATATGTAACTACGTTGTAACATACAAAATACTTTATTTTTTAGTTATTCAGTTTATTTTTATCCTAAAGGACGTTAGCCCAGAAGGGCTATTAACTTCGTTTTGGCATTTTGTGTTCTTTCACTTTTCCACTTGTTGCCACTAAATATTAGAACCCTGTATTACATTTAAAGAAATAAAATAATGAAGAATCTCTGTGAATGTATGCATGTTTCTCGTATTGAGAAACTAAAACGGTACCTAGAAGCATCAAATTTTAGATAAAGTAATCCTCCACTCGAACATGGACACCTGGAAGTCCAAATTTTGTTTTTGGAATTTGTTTTATAATCTATTTCATGTTTTGTAACACTTCGTAAGGTTTTAGTTTAAACTAACAAACTTTTATGTTAATTTTCTCTTTCCTGTAAGTTCTTATTTCAACTTCCCGTTAGAATGAGCGCGCGTTTCAGCTTTATGCTAATTTGAAGTGGAGCCAAGTTTTGTATTTAAAAGGTTAGCAAGGAATTTCTTGGTGTGAGAGAGCTTTTAGTCTCAGATCACTGCGGCTCTGTTCGACGTCCACCTGACTAGCTAGTATTTAAGTTCTAAGCCTTAGCGTTGTTACGCTATTACTTATTGAAGAAATCTAAGTGCGTTAATTTTGTCGAATCTTGCTACGCACCATTGATAGTTAGCATAGAGGCCAACCTCGCGTTTATAGCTCTGAGAGCAACGAATTCTTAATTTTCTACTCACTTTGTTTTAAATTATTTGATTGTTCAGTTTAGACCAAACTGTGGTCATTATTTTCTGTTATCCCTTCCGAGTTGGAAGTGGCTGTAATTAGTAATTTAATAAAAGGGTAATTCTAAACCCTCCTTGTGTGCAGTTACTCTACCACAGAACATAGCCGCATTCAACTCTCTGTTCAAAATCAGGACTTTGTTACGGTTAAGACCATGCTCGCAAAAAGTATGCACAGAACACTCAGTCCTGACAACTTTAATGAATTTTTTATTAACAAACTCAACGATTTCAGGGCGAGCAATGGCAAAACTGTGCGAAAAAGAGTTATCTCCAGCACGTGAGATGCTAATTATCGGGAATTCTAAAGATATGCTGTTTTTAAATTATTTTGTGATAATGTTGTTGAATTGAATTTTATGGTTTCAGAGCTAAGAACGTGATATTTAATAAATAAAGATAACTCAAAAAACGTTAAAAAATGCCCCTTTGGGCATAATATAACATATGAAAGCTTTCAGATTTTTTTTTATTTGTATGTTGATTATTTTAATTTTATGAAGTATAACTTTGGAAGTTTTTTAGTATTTTATTAGCAATTTCAAACATGACTGCTATATTTATAATATTCTGAGCAAATGTCGTTTTAATATAAAGTATGAAAGCTCTCAGATTTTTTTTATTTGTATGTTGATTATTTAATTTTATGAAGTATAACTTTGGAAGTTTTTTAGTATTTTATTAGAAATTTCAAACATGACTGCTATATTTATAATATTCTGAGCAAATGCCGTTTTAAATAAATTTTTAAATAATATACTTCTCGTTCATGCATACATAAAACAGTAAACCTTATAGTCACATGACTACAACGAGCATAATAAAAAATGTACCTAGTACAAAAAGCATATGAAAATATGGTAATGGCATGTTTCAATCAGCATCAAATTACTCATAAATCAAGCGTCATAGCGAATTTCTATGCCGCTAAATTTCTATTCTATTTCTTTGAGAAATTAAGCGTCATAGCGAATTTCTAGAATTTAGTACCTGAAAATCTCCAAAGCTGTAATTAACACAAACTCATTACTGTGAGTTACGGCTAAAAAATGCATCTTGGTAGGGCTGAATAATGATTTTCTTATTGCCAAATTTAATTATTCTCAAAAAATATTCCAGAAGTAAATAATTTTCCAAAATATTAAATACAATAAAAAATTCCTTTGCCATAAAAAAATTAATTATTAAAGAATGGTACACTTCTATGCGTACGTATTTATGCGGTAAACGAAGCGAAAAATGACATTTCATTCCTATTGTTTTAAAATTTATCTGAAATATATATGAATATTGCTTTGGATTTACTATATTTCAGTTATCTGAAATCTTTTCATTACGAATTATTTCATTTTAGGCAGTTTCACTATTCCGAAAGATATTAGCTGCTGTGTAGCTATTTACAAGCTCCACAGAGATAAAGAGATTTTTCCAAATCCTGAAGAATTCGATGCGGAGCGATTTTCGCCTGAAAACTGCAAAAACAGGCATCCGTATGCATACATGCCTTTTTCTATGGGCCCAAGGATCTGCATAGGTAAAAGTTCTTAGACTCATTTTGAAAGCCAAATATTGTTTGTAACCTTTGTCAGGACTGAGTGTTCGGTGCATATTCTTGACAAACATCTTCGTGAACTCCTTAAATCCTGATCTGAAACAGGGAGCTGAATGCAGCTATGTTCTGTGGTAGAATATTGGGATTAAGTGGTAGAAGAACTGCACTTGAAAGGGATTTAAAATCCTCTTTTATTAAATCACAATTATTTACAACCACTTCCCAACTCGGGAGGGATACAGAAAATAGAGACCGCACTTGGGTCTAAAATGAACAATCAAATAAATTTAAACTAAAACTAATTAGAAATTAAATAGTCGTTGTTCAGAGCTATAACGCGAGGTTGGCCTCTAAACTAAATGGTGCGTAGCAAGATTTAACTAATACTGACGCACTTGGAATTACTTCAATAAGCAATCACGTAAAAGCTCTATGGCTTAGAATTTAAATGCTAGCTAGTCAGGCGAACGTCGAATAGAGTAACCGTGGTCTGAGACTAAAAGCTCTCTCACACTAAAGGTTTCTACCTTTCGTTTAAATAGAACTTGCCTCCACTTCAAATTAGCATACTGCTGAAACGCGAGCTTATTCTAACGGGAAGTTGAAATGAGAAGGGATAGACAGATTCAAATTAAAATAAAACTTTGTTAGTTTAACTAAAACCTTACTCCTTTAACCCTTAAATGCGTATAGTTGCCATTTGGCAACATGCTCATATTTAATCATATAAATCAAATCAAACACAAAATTTAGCTTACTGCATAGTGTAACGAATTAGATACATACTGTTTACGTACGTAGTTTTGAAAGTTTGAGTGTGGCGACACCACTAGAGGTGTAGAGGTTATTATTGTCAGTTGATATGCAAGGGTGTGGACATCATTTGTGTTTACGAATTTTTTGATTTTGTTTTTACTGCTATTTTGATACATTCAAAGTTTTAATATTTTCTAAACAAATTTAAAAGGTATCTATTATTACATAAAATTGTTATTACACATTTGCCTATCATTATTATTATTTTTTTTTGATAAATAAGTTAAGTTGCTTAAGTTAATTTGTAAAAGTTAATAATATTTTGTCAAAAATTGGAATAAAAACTTAGTTTAGATTTTTTTAGCATTTTTCCGATTTTATTTTATATTAATTCTAATGTGTTTTTGACTTTAAAAATAAAAATTTAATTTCATGCATTTAAGGGTTAATGCATCTACCTAACTTTTCAGCAAACCCTTTTTAAAATATTTCTTAATATTTCGTTTTTCCTTCAATTCAAATTCAGTGTCTTTTGAGTTAAACAAAAATTCAATTTTGAAAATCGGGAAAGCCATGAAGTTAATCAATTTATGCAACGAAAATATAAAATAATAAGCGAATGATGTATATTTTTGATTGTGAATATTCTGTAACATGAAACGTTAAACAGAAGTAATGCGTATTTGCTCTTTGAAGCATTAGGCGTGATTACAAGAAATGTAGAAAGTTGTTTTGCGTTTGAAAATTAAAAGCGTTTTGTGTGTTTATTTTCTTTCAACTTTAGGTTTGGTTGGTTTAGTTGGTTATGGCAAGGCACCCTAGGGCTGTCTGCCTAAGGAATGGAATGCTCATGCAGACGGCCAAATCAGATCAAATCAGTTACAAAAATCAGATCCTCAGAGTAAATAAAAAAGAACAACTAATAACTTTTGTAATAAAGTTTACTCCATAGTTACATTAATGAAAAGAGCCCTCGATATTCCTTTGCGAGTCCTTTTATAATCTCTGGAAAGGCGGAGCTTCCAAGAAAGGACGTCAGCCTCGTCAGCCAATCTAGTTCGCTTTAAATATTTCCAGAACATTCAATAACTGTACGTGTAGAAAAAGCGGGAAAATCAACTTGACTACGGGGCTGTGGATTTAGTTCCACGTACTTTCAAATAAGAGACCGTCGCTATTAAAATGAAAAGAACATATTAGAATTGTGACTGGGGAAAAAATAAAAAGGAAAGAAGAAATTTAAGTTAGGGTTTAAGTGTATTTTTGACTATGGAAATTTTATTATATATATATATATATATAGTACATATAGTACACAGTCCAGTCACATTAATGTGACCATCTGTCAAAAGCCAGAATAACCACCTTTCGCAGAGCGGACTGCTGCGAGACGTGCAGGAAGAAAGTCACATAGGTCCCTGAAGGTGTTCTCTGGGATGTTGAGCCATGCCGACTCTAATGCCGTGGCCAGCTGCGCTAGATTACGCGGTTGAGGATCCATGGCGCGAACAACTCGATCGAGATGGTCCCACAGATGCTCGATTGGGTTTAAGTCAGGTGAGTTTGCTGGCCAGGGGAGGACGGTAAACTCATCCTGGTGCTCTTCGAACCACGCACGTACACTGGCAGCTGTATGGCACCTCGCATTGTCCTGCTGGAAGATGCCATCATCCTGAGGAAAAACAATGCGCATGTAGGGGTGAACATGGTCCGCAAGGACAGATGCGTACTTGTATTGATCCATTGTGCCTTCCACAATGATCAGTGAACCTAGAGAATGCCAGGAAAACATTCCCCAGACCATAATGCTCCCGCCTCCAGCTTGGACCGTTCCGGCAATGGTTGCAGGGTGGTTCCTTTCAGAGGTTTCACGCCTTATACGCCAACGTCCATCTGTCCGATGGAGCATAAAACGCGATTCATCCGAAAACGCAACCTGTCGCCACTCAGTGGACGTCCAGCTGCTGTACTGGCGTGCAAATTCTAGCCTTCGCCGTCGATGAACAGCAGTCAGCATAGGTGCACGAACCAGGCGTCTGCTTCGGAGGCCCAGACGCAGCAATGTTCGCTGAATAGTACTTTGGGAGACACTTTTGGTAGCCCCTTGGTTCATTTTGGTGGTCAGTTGCTCAACGGTAGCCCGTCTATCTGCCCGAACGCATCTCCGCAACCGTCGTTCGCCTCTGTCATCTATGGCCCGTGGTGCACCACATTTGCCACGTCGCTGATTTTGGACAGTCCCATTTTGCCATGCACGGTACACTTTTACCACGGCGGCACGCGAACAGTTCACAAACTCAGCCGTTTCGGAAATGCTTCCACCCTTGGCCCGAAAGCCAATGATCATGCCCTTTTGGAAGTCGGATAAATCGCTTCGTTTCTGCATTACGCCAACGATTGAAATGTTTTCCGAAGCCCTCACGCACCCTTTATATACGCTCAACTGCACTGTGCTGCCATCTGCCTTCTGTGATTGGTTATTTAACTCTGACATGGAAAGTACGTGGTGGTCACATTAATGTGACTGGACTGTGTATATGTAGCCTTAATAAACTAAATTACCATGTAGAACTATTGTAATGTTTTGTAACACTTTTCTACGATGTTCAGCAAGCTTCAGATTATAAGTATATTGTAATTTATGAATAATGTTTTTACTTGTCTTCTTTCAGGTCATCAGTTCGCTATGATGGAACTGAAAGTGATAATAAGTAAGTTATTAAGGGAGTTTGAATTCACTTCTTTGGATCAGAGAAGTCGATCTCTGGAAATGTTTTTGATGGTACTGACAAACTCAAAGCCTCTGCGCATTAATCTAAAGCAGCGAACTCCAGCATGAGAACTGTTTTGTTATTTTATGCTTACAATGGCATCCTGTGATATTAAAGGTCTCGAAGTATTTTTCATAATTGTTTCTGCTTGCATCTTTATTATAGATTACTAGCAGAAAAATCAATTTATAAGTTAAATGAGGATATCTAAAATGATGTAAAATGATTTACAAACTGTAATTAATTGTTTCTTGATAATATTCGTATTTTAGGATAAAGGTGCAGTTCTTTTTTCGAGTATACATGATTATAATTTGCTCCTGTTAACTTTAAAAATGCTTCTAAATAAATAATCAGATTACAAATACAAAATAAAAAATTTTGTAACAGAATTATGTGAATTTTTTTTTTATTTGCACCACATGTGGGTTTTACTTTACAATATTGTTGCGTGCGTACGGGTTCATAATAGATTGAACGTAGAAGTCCGATAAAAAGTTAATTAAATTTATTCTTATCACAAGAAATATAAGAAAACGCTGGATTTTTCCTCAAAGATATTCGTACAATATCACAGTATCACGCAATATAAACAGCATCTATATTTTAAATTACTAAAATGTTAAGGTCCCAACAAACTAATAAATTACTAAAATGTTAAGGTCCCAACAAACTAATAAATTACTAAAATGTTAAGGTCCCAACAAACTAAGCATCGAAATGGGAAATGAGTTTCTCGTTTCTTGAAGACTTATCCCACTCCAATGTGTTTTACCCTCTTGAAAGTTAAGACTTTGAAAACATCTTTAAGTAAGATTCTTTTCTTCATTATGAGGAACATTTCAGATTGGAATAGGACCATGTTGTGCATTGGAGTTTGAAAAGAGCATATAGTGATCTAAAGTGAAAAGGAAGTTTGTATATAGAGATGATTTTGTCCTCAACAAAATGATAAAACGCTTCAATGTCGTTGGGAAAAATCTCTCAAAGAATATCTGAATCAGAATTTTAAAAAATTCCTTTTGTTTATTTTTAATGATGTCCTCTAACATCATTAAAAATTAACTGTTTCCTTTTTCCCTATAAGACAGCATGTTTCTAAAAATAGATTGTATGAACATCTATTTTTAGAAATATGTCGTCTCACAACAGGAAAAAAAAAGTTAATATTTATTCATCAAAAAGGATTGATTTTTTTTTTAAATTCTGATTCAGATATTCTGAGAGATTTTTCCCAGAGTCATCACAAACTTTTTTAAAGAAAGAGGTCATCTTTATCTATATAAATATTCCGAGTTTCACTTTCAATTGTTACGTGTTGTTCATGATCCAATGCAACATTCTCCTCCAACCTGAATAAAAGCTTCTTCATAATGCAAGAGTTCTCACTGCTTCACTTAAGTTTTGCAGTCTTTCAAGGAAATTGTTTTCGACCTCGTGATGTAAGAGAAATACCCTATAGCGTGAAGAATTACGACAAATTGCTGATTTCTTCTAATTTCAACTACTTTTGGGCCACATAAGCACATTCTTAGTTTTTAGCCATTTTGTTTTCGCCTTCCCATTTTTTTCGAGACTTAATTTTGGAAAAGACGCCATTTTGTAAGAATAGCATCCATCTTCCACCTTCCAAACCCCACCGTTTATGGATCCAAGGTTTCCTCACTGGCCGTTGCGTACCATTGGCTATTCCTTCCCCATTCTACGTCGCCTCACCTAATTGGTGAATTTTGATTGCATTTCTTTTCTGGTTGCACTCCTTTGTTATTCTTCTAATTCTGGAAACCTCTTTCAGCGATTTTTGCTCACTTTACTTTGATCAGGCTAATGCAAGGAAATGGACGCCGGTATGTTTGGCTTTTTCTTCCCCTTTGCTTTGCCTTTGGTCTTAGCAAGACCCATTTTGATGCGTTGTTTTTATTTTTATTTTCACTTTTAAATTTATTTTAATTCTTCTTTTTCACAAAGTTTTAATTCTTCAAACTCATTGGGATCTCCCTCAAAATTGTGTAATTTTTGACTAATGGCTTGTTGGCTATTTATTTTATTTGTGCATTCGCCTAACTAGGCTTTCTATAGTTTTTCTTGCGCAATTAATAAATTATTAATATTACATTTACAAATTTAAATAATTAATTTTGCATTTAAAAATTTATGGCAGGCGCGTCGGGAAAAGAAGCGAAACCATTGAGACTTACTATATTAAATTAATTTAATTTGATTATTCTCTTAATGAAATTCCGCTTTCAGTCTCAATTGTTTTCGTTTGACGAAACACGCTAATGGTACGAGCTAGATGCAAATTTTATCACGCTTTTCCTTTGATAAGTCCGTGTTAAACCTCGTGTTCGGCTAATTTACCACTTACTGCCGTTCTTAGTCTTTTTCTGTGTTTTTGAAAGGTTTTTTCGTTTGTAGCGTGCGTCTTTTAAAATAATTTTTTATTTTTTAATGTGTTAGACTTTTTTCTCATCCCTTTTAGTTTTTAAAGTTTACCTCGTTCTGTATTTTTTGCATTAAGTTTTTTTTGCGTTTACTTTTAATTTTTTTGTATTATATTATTGTTGTTTTTTCATGGTGTATTTTTTTTACTCTGGAACTGTAATATCAAATGTATCAATAGCTTTTAGAACCTTCCTCTTCTTTACAAATATTTTGAAATTTTGCAGCTCAATGCGCAAATTCTTGACCACATAGGTCTTCCTTTTTCGTGTGCTGCTTTCTACTTTTGTTATATATATTATATATACTACATTTTTTTCAAATTTTTAGGAAAATGTTTTTCAGCCAAATATAAAATGACCTCCTTATACCTTTATGAAAGAAGACACGTTTGCGTCTTAATAGTATATTTTTTCAAATTTTTAAGGAAATATTTTACGGCCAAATTTACAGGACCTTCCTTATACCCTTTCTGGAAGAAGACACATTTTGTGTCTTCTCATTTAACTTGTGTAAATATTCTAAGTTTCACTTTCGATCACTACGTTTACACTTCAACGAATTCTTTTCAATACCATGGATGGGCCAGAAAAATAGTTAATAGGTTGAACACCCTTTTTGAATTTCAATTCAAAGAATTCTTCTCAACACCTCTGATGATCCAGCAAAATGGTTTATTTGGTTGATCACCCTTTTTACTTTTCAATTCTTTCCATCAAAGAATTCTTTTCAGCACATTTGATGATCCAGAAAAATGAAAAATGGTTTATAGTTGAACATCGGTTTTACACTTCACTTCTTTCCGTCAAACCATCCAAAAAGATTGTTAGTAGGTTGAACATCCTTTCTTTTTTTATCTTTCACTTCAAAGATTTCTTTTCAACACCTGTGATAATCCAGAAAAATGGTTCATAGGCTGAACTATCCGCCACCCTGTTACATTTCACTCACACAGTCTTGCCATGTTTGATGCAAAGATTTGTAAAGGAAATATCTTTAACGTGTCCTTATAAGGAAATCCAGATCGCAGGAGACCATGTTGTTGTATTGGTTCTTCAATATCTCGTAGTGATCTGAAGAGAAACTCTGAATGCTTTCATAAATTCATTCATTCTTTGAAAACTTTGAACGTGTCACCAACTGGGAAAAATATTCTCAGAGAAAAACAAACCTTTTTGGTTACGTTGTAAGATCTTGTGTCTATCTCTTATGTGAAATCTGGAAAGTAGAAACTGCGCAAAAGAAGGGTTAAAACAACCCTTTATTACACTCTTTAAATTATTTGTAATGCGTCAACTCGACACTAACACACTACTCATTTGCTTGGGCGGTAACTGAAACAGTAAAAATCAATCTCAAAATTTGAAGATATTAAAAAGTAGTAGAATTACGCTACAGGGCTCAGGCAATCCTGTTTCCTAACAGAGAGTTGATAAATTTGGGTGGCAGCAAAATAATAACTGTTACCCCCCCCCCGTTTAACCAATATTACCTGTTAAACCAAAGTTCGCGCTACAACACTCACAGCGTTTTACCAAACTCTAACTTTTCCTTCTAGAACTTGATATTTGAACTTTTTCTGTTACAGGTAGAAGTTGCATTTCTTCACGCGAGCTACCAAATTTAAAAACTCT
Organism: Stegodyphus mimosarum; assembly: GCA_000611955.2. Lineage (NCBI taxonomy): Eukaryota > Metazoa > Arthropoda > Arachnida > Araneae > Eresidae > Stegodyphus > Stegodyphus mimosarum. Next base: position 131,336 of record KK113853.1, read on the forward strand.
GGCACTGACAATTAGGGAAATGAAGGCTTCAAATTAAATTTAACTGGTTATTTGAAACAAATATAGATCCCTACATTTGCCCATGCCAGAATATAGAAGACTTGGATAAAGGTCCTTAAAGACCTGTTACAAAATGATAAATTCTGCAGCTAACAGGCCCTGAGCCCCGTTTATACTCAAATGCTGAAATTTAACTATAACAGAATGACATCTTTTGTTCATTGTTCTGCTGTTCCTCATCTTTTAGCTGGCATTCAGTCATCTGGAAGGAATACTAACGCTTTTGCATTTATCGTAGATTTCTCAAATCTCTGAACATTACGATGTTTTCATGTCACAAATGAACATTTCACATTCATGCTTAAATTTTAAACTTAATCCCCTTTTTTCGCTCTCCACATTCTGTGGTGAAAAAGCAAGAGTAATGTGTTACAGTAAACAAACTTTCCACCTAAAAGCACATCGCCTTGTTAACACAAAACAACCTTCTTAGACACACCATAAATTCAGTTCTTGATTCTCCATGAGCTAATAAATATCAAAACTAACCAGAGTATCGGTGGAGAGCCCTTCAAACCACACGTATACCAAATATTTTCCACATTCGGCTTAAACACATGCAAGCTTTCGCTCAAAATCGCATGATTTGATCAGTCTAACCTTTCGTTTGAGCGAACCCAATTGAATACATTTTTTTATATATATATACATTACATTTTGAGGTTCTAGCACTAAATACTTATTAGATATGCTCTTTTGAGCTTTAAACCTTCATTAAAAGTATCATTTACAAATCATTCAGACTACAATATCAACAGATACTCACATTTTACAAGCAATTACTTTTAAGGCAATAGGGAATAAAATGAAAATTTCATTTGCATGAATCCTTTTCTCGCCAAAATTGAGAATTTAAAAACAAATTTTCATTAACAAGTACTAATACGAAGCTGCTTGTATCAGACCAGAACTTTTGGCTCGTTAACTTAACAAAACCGAACTATTAGTTCTTTACATTAACATCACATTTTTACAACACACTATGTTTTCTGCTTTCGCCAACTAAACTTAAAATAACTTTAGTTCTCCATCAAGACAATAGGTTTTAGAATGTAACTCCGTATTTGAAACATTTTCATGCAACTTTATATAACAGAAAGGATTCACAAAAAAATTCACTTATCTTTGTGTTTTGACGCTTGGTATCTAGCCTTATTGCAGAATTGAGTCCATGTCAGGTGGTTCACATTGGCGATTTTCAGTCTCTGCTTCCTGCCCACTGGTGGGAACTGGCTTTTCCTCTTTCGGCCTCTGTTCATTCTTCTTTTAGAATGGACTGACGGCGTATTTTGTCTTTTCCTTTTACTGGCCAGAAAACTGGTTGTTTGATCATCGGTCGTTGAGGATGCTTGTCTACAAACTCTAGGTTGCTTCTATTTTTGCCCTGTGCCTTGAACGTCGTCAGGTCTGTTCTTCATTTTACCGACCGGTGGTCTTGTTGCACTATTCTTTCTGTACGTCGCCTCCTTGGTGTATCCTGGGGTTGCCTATTGCGAGACCTTGTCATTGCTCGGCGATCCTTGTTTCTAGCCGGGACCTTCCCTTCACCCTTGAATTTTTTTTTCGCTGGATCTTCTACATGTTGAAGGGTTCTTTTCTGCGGAATTCCGCTTATTTATGACCTTGTAGTTAGTTCTTTGTTTCTTCACGGGTAGTGGAAGCTCTGGTGATGTCGAAGTCACCCATGGGGAAGCCGCGTCTTCTGAGTCGGAAGCCTGCAAGAAACTATCCAACACGTCAAAGTCTTTACGTTCATAGTATCTATTTAGTTGATCCGGACTGACCTTTATGTTTTCTTCCGAATCTGATTTTAAATAAATCACAGACCCAATTACTTAACTGCTGTACTACATAAGGTCCTTCAAATTTATGGGCAAATTTCGATAAGAAATTCTCTGGTGCACTAAACAAAGTGAATTTTCTTTTAAGCACCTTATTCCCCACTTTAAAATCTGATTCACGGTGTTTTCTATCAAAGTAAAATCAAGTGCGCTTCATTATTAAGTTGTATTCTTGTAACTTTAAGGCCCATCTAATTAATCTAGGAGTTAAATTCTTTCCAGAATATAATCTACCTACGGCCGCATGATCTGAGTAGATTGTAACTGTAGCTTTTCCAAAATATACCCTGAACTTCTGAACTGCCATTAACACGGCTAACGTTTCCCTTTCCGTTGCTGTGCAATTCCTTTGTGTCTGGTTTAATGTTTTGCTAAAAAATGCCAAGGGGTACCATTTCTGAGCTACAACTGCACCCACGGCGTAATCTAAAGCATCAGCAGCGATCTCGAAGTTCTCGTCCCCTTCCGTGAATTTTAACACTGAAGCATTAATTAGAGCTCTTTTCAGTTGTTTAAAAGGCGCGTTTGCTCCACTGTCCATGCAAACGTAGATTTCTTCCATTTTAAAACTGCAAAATTTTGGATAAACGAAAGGTAATACGAGCACATGCCAAGAAAAGGTGATAGTTTCTCCGCCATTATTGGCGGAGGATAATTTTTTATTGCTTTTATTTTAGAATTCTCAGTCTCGATACCCTTAGCTGAGATTTTGTACCCTAAGTATCGGAAATTTTCCTTAGTTGCGAACTTACATTTTGCAACGTTGGTAGTTAACCCTGCTTCTTTTAATAATGAAAAAACTTCGTGTTGATCTTATACATGTTGTTCAATAGTGTCACTAGTTATGATCATGTTATCGAGATAAATCAAAATGGATTTTCCGAGGCCGAGATGTAGAATAACGTCTATTGCGCGTTGATATGATAAGACCAATATAGTTTGTTCAGGTGGAAAATAGACTGGCTAGATATGCCGTCTGTCTGGCCTACTGCTGCTCTGTGTATGACAACTAAGCACTGTACTACAGACACTTTTCATTTCTCCGACAATGAATATGTTGTTGTTCAAATTCGGTGGCAGTATTTTATTATAATTAACATTATTAACGAAATATTAATTTCGGTTGTGAGTGAGGGGCCTTCAGCTTTTGTTTATTATCTTTGATATTAATTTAAGAACTTACGAGGTCTATTATGTTGTCGAAAGATGGTGGCACCAAAGGTGCTAAACTTTAAGTGTGCATATGAACATAGTGTTACACATGAATTTGCATCTCCAAGCCCAAATTTTGATATTTTTTATTTATTTAACATTTTCTGCAAATTTAATTAATTTTGTGTTTAGAAAGATTCATGCAATCAATGCATATATAATTTTCGATTGCACGTTATCATAATAATGTGCTTGCCTTTTATGACCTGAAACATAAGAGAATAAAATTTGAAGACTGCACTGAATAAAAGTCTGAAATCTCTCACCTGCCCTGTTTTAAAGAGCAGTTTGTTAAGATTTATCTGAATTCAACTATGTAAACGTTAGGAATATCAGAAATTTATCTAAGCAAGCAGAACATTGATCATAAAAATGGACTACCACAGAGGGAATGAGGTACTGGAGAAAACAATGATGTAACACCAGGGTGCCTGGGTAAAAACCCTTCCCCATATAGAACAGCTAAGTAATTGCGAATAATGTCAAGTGTATAACTTAAAAATCAAATCATATTTTTTAATTAGCTAATTATACGTATATCTTAATTAAACTTGGAGATTTTAGTAAGCTGAATAACATGTCTTAATATTAACAAGATGGACTAATTGTGTCTAATATGCTATAGCGTGCAAACAATCAGAAAATTCGAGACCCAAAATGCCATCTGAGAAAGATGGAAAAGGAGAAAGAGTTAATGATGCTACTTGCAGAGACACTTACTACTAAACATATAAACAGATATAAGTGTGAGTCTCATGGTGCTTGAAGGTAAGGGAGATATTAAGAGTTAAATATTAAATTAAATTACATTCTGTTTACTATAATAAAAGCTACATTCTATTCAAACAGAGGAACACATATCAAAGCAAGAACAATGAGTTAGTCAAGATAATTACTGACGATGGCAATGGGCCGTTTGCTATTGACAACATCATGTATATCATAATTATATACCCATACTAGCCGCTGCGCGGCCAGCCTTCGTCTGGCTTTTAAGTGTACCAGAAAAATGCCTAAAGAGAACACCAAACATTAAATTTGAAAACTGCACAGAATTTTGCTCTGCAGAACAATTTTATCGAAAAAGAAACAAACAACAACGGAAAAAAATTTCAGTTAAAAATGCATTACATATAAAAAGCATACAACGAAATAAGAAATATCCCTTAATACAAAGATTAATTATCCTAATAAATAAATTAACCAACTTCCCTTTGCAAAATCTTAAGAACTCAAATGGTATAAACAGATTAAGAACTTAAACAGATTAAAAATATCATGAAAACGTTTTTGTAATTAAAATTATATTTAATTAAAACATAATATTACAATGAAATAAGCAATATCCCTTGATACAAATGTTAATTATCCTAATAAAGTAATTAAACAATTTACCGTTGCAAAAAGAAACAACTTTTTAATTTCTTAAACTTTTCAGTCTCTTAAAAACAGTAACATAAGAAATACGATGAAAAATAGTTGCCAAATCGAAATTTTTAAAAGAATGAAACTATTCAACATGATGCAATTTCATCAAAAATCTACCAACAACGATAAGAAAGGAAAATTGTTGCCAAAACTACATTTTAAAATATCTGAGATGTGAGAAGTGCACTCGGAAGCTTCATTTAAAAAATTTTAAAAAAATACAAAATATTATTATTTTTCCAAAATTCCTTTTTTAGAAGGAGTCGAAAGGATTAAAGTTCAACGTGTCCAAAAATCAAAGGAAAATAAACAGCACAATTTTTAAAATAAGTTTTTTAAAAAAAATTCCGCTGAAAAGGTGTTAAGCTCACCTTCCTAAATAAATTCGTATTGAATCGATTTATTGAAATACGAAATTTATTTTAAGTTCGTAAAATAGCTAAGTGTCTACGTTTCACGACGATGTAAAAATGAAATGTATAGAGTGAAATCTGGCTTTCCTGTAGCCCATTATGCCTCAAAATGACGCGATTTGGTCACAAAACACAAAGTAAAAAAAATTCTAATTCGAATTTCGAAAAAATCGCTTCGAGGTGCACTGGCTCTGTGTAGATACACCTATGTACCAAATTTCGTTGCCCTGGGTGTATTAGCTTACTCGCAACACGAACGAAAGTCACACACACACACACACACAGACTCTTTGTTTTATTATATGTAGAGATAACTGGGTTGTTAATATTAGGTAGATTATCATAAAATTTCCGAGGTAACCGGCAATGGAAAAAATTAAGCTTTTCAATTCGTAATTCTTCATGTATTTTTTCATTCCGAACATACCATGGCGAGTTGGTGATTTGCCTTAAGACACTATTTTGTGCAGATTGTAACTTTTTCCTTTTAGATTTACAAAAGTATGCCCAAACTGGGCAAGCATAACACAAGATGTGAAGCATAACGGTTTTGTAAATGAGTAGGAATCAGGCCCTTTAGCAGATTTCTTCTTTCATTGTCTCTTAACATAAAAAATCTTTATTTCTATGAACATATTCATTTTCTTCCAGTTTTAAATTCCTTGTAATAAAAAATATATATCGCATTTAAAATTTTTTCTTAATATTTATATTAAGCATCTTTTGCTGGAGCAAATCCTATTACACGTGCCATGTCTTCCACAAGCAATCGTGATATTTCCGTCCGGGCAGTTAAGAGGGTATCTTCAAACTTTTTTTGTTATCTTCTTGGCTAGTAGAAAGTAGCAGCGGAGTATTCACAGAGAATCCAACAACAATTCGTCGCAATGTGATGACCACTGAACTTTCAGATGAATAAAATGGTATTTGCCTGCTGTAAATGTATTTTCAATGTCTGGAGTACCACGGCTTGTCAGCATGGTGACCCTTGCTGTGGCTATCCTTAACGCTGCAGCAGAGAGGCAGGAAACCACAGAATTTGCAGCTGTTCCGTCTAAAACACTTTCAGCTTTTTCTGCTCATTTCCGGCTTTTATTCTTTAAAAACGTAATGGAATAATATTACAAAACTAAGGCTATTGTCATTAAGATTATAAGCCAGTTTTGTGACTGCTACTTACGTTAATAACATTAATTGGTAAAACATTATAAATAAAAATGAGAATAACACTGCTTTGAGATTTTCGCTGTTTAATAATAAGATATTTCATTAGAGTCTGAAGCTTCTGGCGAAGAGGATTATATCTGAGAATCTGATGAAACCATTTATGAATATTGTTTGTTGTATAGGGCAAAAGTGGAGATCTTTGGTTATTTGACTCTGAAACAATAGTGGTCTAATATATCTGTTAAACCACAAATGTCACTGTTTTATGTAGCCTAAAACGAAATAAGTAGGCCACAAAAGGTCCATGAGCTGTCAGAAGACCAGTCACTGCACTACTTGTGGAAACTAATTTACGTAAGGGGACGGGTAAGAAGGTAAATGCAGCAGAGCGACAACTGCGACAAACGATTCCGCTGGACACAGGAATGACATTATTTAGTCTTTCCAGACAAATCCTCATTCTGGGCAGAGCATCATGAGGGATGTACCCATGTCAGAAGGAAAGAAGGAGAACGAATATTGCTATCTTGCGTTTGTCATTATCGTATGGGTCACTACATGGCGTCCTGGTTTGAGTGTCTTTGGGTGCACATCTAAGTTAACTCTTGTTCAGATAGTCGGTAATGTGGACAGCCGCTGTTATATTTCTAAAAATGACTCGTAGTTATTTTTTCTCCCTGGCGGCTTTGAGTTGAAATTAAGCCTAAAATGCATTTTAAGTTATGAAACAAATAGTTGTGAAGGAAATTCTCAAATGAATGCCTGTGGCCTGTTATCTACGTATCAACGGAGCATCCAAATTTTGGATTACCTTGCTACTTTATACTGTTGATCTTGATTTAAAATGGATCGTAATATATCTTAATATCTAAGTCATACTAATGTCTTACAGCTGATCTAAAATTCTCCTGGATAAGCTACACCCTTTGTAAATCAAATACAAAATTACATGGAATTCATTGAATAATTGTTGAATATTAAATGGCAGTCTGGCTAGTTTGGCTAATTTATTGGCCCAAGAAACTGGATGGTGAAACTGGTTTAACACCTTAAAGAAAGGAAATTATTTTGTGTATAAGTTATAAAGGACACTGTCAACGGATGCTCTTTCAACGAAGTATACAGCTGCTTGCTCATCAACTCTTTTCTCATAGCAGCAAAATTACTCTGAGTATGGGAGTCTAAATATTTCGTAGATGTTTTATACATATGTATAACGTTGGGTACAGAAATGCTAGAGAAGTACCAATACTTAGAATGTTGAAAGGGGGTAAAGCGAAAGGAAGAGAGAGCGAGATAGAAATTTAAAGGTAAGTCATTTAATTCGTTGCAGGGCGATGGTTACCTACAGTAACGACCTTTTCTACTGGACGTCTTACTCACTCTCGTGAGTGGTTTTTAAGACTGACCGTTTCTGAAGTTCCCTTGTAGATGGCAGTCAAGAAACATAAGCTAGTAGTTGATGCAGCAATTCGTCTTCAAGAAAATAAGGATCAATCATCGAAGGTAACATCACTACGATAGACTCTGTAGCACCAAGAAAAAGCCTGTTAGAACAGTGTGCGAATGCATCACATGCAAACTTGCACTGAGCTTGAAAAAGGAAAACTGTTTCCATGAGCACCTTAGAGACTTATTTGTAGGGATGTGTTCTGTGGGCTATGGCCATTAACCACCAGAAGTGGTCATTTGTTTTCACACGTCTTGGACAAAATATGTGTAATTGTCGCAAATAATTTCATTGTAACACCTGATATAGTGAATAAAACAAGAGTTTTGCTGAAAACGTTAATTGCCTTTTCCTGCCCCTCAAAGAGTTACGTGAAGTGTCAGATTAGGCTGAAAACATTCGCAGTCATGTTATTAAAAGAAAGGAGAAAATCATTACTTCAAAGAATGAAAATTCTATTGTATTTAAGAATGCTCTAAAATATTTTAATTAACCTTCGTCCAAGTAATAATTAAACAAACTGCTTTGGCGTGACAGTAAAGGAGTATTGATAAATTAAATAACTCTGCTTTTGATGGATAAGTCGTACAGTAATCATCCACTGAATGAAATCCTATTGGGATATAGCAATGATGGAATTCACCGACCTAAAACATAAATATAGACCAGATCGACAGGTACAAAGTACAATGTAAAATATTGCGATAGCGGTCAAAAGGGATATTTTCGTTGAAACATGAAACCGGAAATTTTTCGTGATTATAATATTTCCTTTTTACTTCGTACAAGGAAGTAAAAAGAACAGTTATTACATCTTAAGCCAAAGTTTAGGAAATATTTTTTCCCATTTCCAAGCTAAGTTGAAGCACGTGTACACAACGTCTCACCACCTATTCCGGAGGGGAATATACTGTATTTACGTAATATGGCCCGTCATAAGAAGAACGTTTAGTGAAAATTCTGATAAAAATTTGTAAAAACCATTGCGTAACGTCCGTGTTACTACTCACCCCTGTTACAGCTAGCCCCTAGCTTCCCAGCATTTAAATATTATAATATATTGTTATCATGTATCAATGATGTCCTGAAGATTGTGAGCTAAAGCCCGCGTGCAGTTTGAATTAAAAGAAACACATAACATTATTCTGCTAGATAAAATTTTATTTTTTATTTCTAATCATATGATTTGTTCCAAAACCATTTTTCAGGTAACAGGAGAAAATTATAACCACCTATACTAAACAAAAACTGTAGTTTCATCCTAAAATATTATCAAAAAAACAAGTAATTATAGTTTATAAGTTGTCTTAGATTACTTTAAGAATTATATAAAGTGATTTTTTCTGCAAACAATCTATAGTACAGATGTAAGCAAAATCAATTATGAAAAATAATTCGAATCGTTTAATGACTCAGGATGTCATTCTAAGCATAAAATAACAAAACCGTTATGCTGGAGTTCGCCTCTTTAGATGAATGCGCAGAGGCTTTGAGTTTGTCAGTACCACTGCATACATTTCCTGAGACCGATTTCTAGGATCCAAAGAAGTGAATTCAAACTGTCTTAATAATTTACTTAGTATCACTTTCAGTTCCATCATAGCAAACTGGTGGCCTGAAAAAAGATACATAAAAACAATATTCATTAAATTGCAATGTGCTTATAATCAGAAGCTTGCTGATCATCGTAGAAAAGCAATACAAATCATTACAATAGTCCTGCATACATATAATTTATTTTATTAAAGCCACACATACTATATATACATATATATATATATGTATATATATTTTACTGAGAAAGTTGACAAATTTTCTATATGTTGTAAAGAGAATAAGCTAGAAAAACTAGTAGAAATCTGCGCGTAGTGCTGCAGGATTTTTATACTATCTAATATGGGAAATGAAATATATGAGAGAATTATTTAAGGATTGTAAGAACCATGATCCCCTACCTATTTTCATTTTTTGAATTTGCAAAGTTTATTATATACATTTGGAACACAAAAAGTAAAGGTTGAAAAACCAAAAACAGTGAAAACCAAAGTTAATACTTTTTTATTTAAAGCTCCAAACAGAACTTGTCAAGGGAAAAGTGTTTTGAAGCTTTAAACGAAGTCAATTAACTGAACAACAAGAACCGGTTTCATTCCGATCAACTCACTGACACCTCTATCGTCAATTAGTATAATGGTTATTAATTCTAGAAGTTTTTTATATACAATATTTCAAAAAATCTATACAAGTTTGAGGCTCTCATTGAGTTGGTCTCTTTTCCCTACCAGTTTTTGTTGTCCGAACACAAAAGTTACAAGGAAAATATTTTACATGTAATGCCGAAATAGTAAAACATTGATAATCAAGGAGAAAAAATGGATGAATTACAAACGAAAGAAATATCTATAAAATTGGTAAAATGAATGACAAGCATAAAAATAATAAAATGCTGTACTAATTACAATGTAAAGCTCAAATTTTTTAACGAAAAATTTGATTGTCAAATGAAAAGGCTAAATAAGGGCCAGGTTCGAATGCGTACTTAAAATGAAATTGCTTTTTGCTAAAGTAAAAGAATGGAAAATGCGACTTTGAGGGGAATTAAGTAAAACACTGCTTCATATGGAGGAGTTTTGCAACAAATAAAAATGTAAAAATTGAAAAAACACTGTAAAGCACCTGTAGGTGCTTCTTATTCAAAGCAAATAAAATTTCCAAATTCAAAAAATGAAAATAGGTAGAGGATCATGGTTCTTGCAATCCTTAAATAATTCTCTCATATATTTCATTTCCCATATGTATATATATGTATACAAAAGGAAGAGAAGAAAAACGTAACCCTATTATTTAATACCAGAATAAACAAAATGCATTTAATATTGCAATAATTTTCAGAAATGCATAAGAATATACAGTATTGATGTTCCCGCTCTTTGCTATCTCCTGCACTGCAAGAAGGATTCCTGCGTTTGATTGCTTAGTTACTTATCTTCTGCACTGAGCAATATTTTAGTATTTGCCTGCTTGTTAAATGCATTCATAAACTACTGAAGAAACATCGCATGCAACTCAAGCTGCGATCAAAAATGAACATCTTCTGATTTCTTATTACCACTACATAAAAATCTAACTGTACATTAGTGGGTTTTGCATAGGCTTCAAAATAAATGGCTAACTTATTCGCTGTCCTCATATTTCCCTTCAGCGGACGTGCACTGATTTTTCAATCAGGAAGGCACAATTTCATTATTATTAATATTAAATGTTTTACTCAAAAAAGGGGGCATAACGTCTCAAAAAGGCGAATCAACTTTTATTCTTTAAATATTCAGCTCTTTTTCTCTAACTCTTGTATACGTATTTGGCTAAGTGGTCAAAAGCATTTCCACACGATGTTAAATTATAGTGGTATAGGATGCATTGTGATATTCAACTGCAAGTATAATTATACAGCCCCCTTTGCCAGACGAGTGCATTGTGGGAAACAAAACTATCTGCAATACAGACCTATTCACGGTTACAAACAGACGGTTACAAGTTTTCATTCTAAATTTCAGTGTGAACTTAAAGTATATTAATTATTTAAAAGCAAACAAAATGAGGTTAGCGAAACCAAAGTTTTATTAGTATTTAAAATGTACAGTTTAGTTGAGTTTAAATATAATGAATTTTAAAAAAGCGGTGGCAAAAGCTGATTTTGCATCTTTTTTTTGAAAGATGGAGAGTTGCATAGGAAATTATTTTTAGAGATATTCGAAATCACAAATATTTAGTAAGATTCGAGATAAAAAAATCTCTAACCTTCGTGTTTTTGTTTTCGTTGCTGGAATCTTCCGAATCCTAGGCTAAAAGACCGTAAAAACTATAACTAACAGGTATGAAAAATTAATCTGTATAGGGAAAATGATTTATTGCTATTTAACAATAACAACAGGATCCCTGAAATAGAAATGATCAAGTAAATCAATTACGAAATTTGAGGAAGTCTTTTGACTATTTTGGACGCAAGTAAATTTGAAATTATGGATTTTAATCGAACAACAAACAATGAATAATTAAAAACTTTCTTTCTATACAAAAGTTTCTTTCTCAATGCAAACGTTGAAAATTAGGCGTATTTTAACAGACACGAACAAGCAATCTTCACCAGGAGGTAATATAAATGCCACGCAATTCTTTTCAGACTGTTTCGAAGCTGACGAATAACCTCAGAAGCAAACCTCGAAAGAACGTCTTTTAAATAGTTACTTATCTTTTTCTCAGTGTTATTTGATTTATTGAACACTATTTTTGCACCAATGTCTCAGTATGATATACATAGTGAAATCATATACTCCTTGACCTTCTGATTGAATTGTGATATGATAATAATCTGTTGCCTCTAAAATGCAACACCACGAAGAACAAGAGATTTCAATGCAAATGTACAAATAGTGCGCATGTATTGACTGGGCAATAATATAAGGAAGAAGGTGATTAAAATTACAGCTGCATTTAACTTTCGGAACACAAAGAAATCACTATTTTGTATAGCTAGCGTGGGTAGCAATAACTGCTGCGATTTGCCTCGACACTGAAAGAAAGAACTTTAGATATGCTCTTTTCGTAGGTCAGCTCATGCTGCTTCCATACGTTGCTAAAGTTAGCCGCAAGTGGTGTCTGCCATATCACTCATTTGCCCACCATTGTCCAGACATGTCTTATGGGCTAGTTCAGAAAAATGGGACATCCAAGGCAGGTAACAGGTGACGGAGGACAGAGACAGCTGGTGTCTAACAAAGGTAAGCAGGTTTTATGTCTTACGCCCTCTACAATCTTAAACCGGCAGCTTCTGAGTTCCAAGAGGTCTGTCTTGGGAATGCATTTGCTTCTTTGTGAAGTCGCATGAACGAACAGGACCTGGATGCGTTAGCTGCATGAATGTATAAACATTAGCAGTTAGAATGCATTATTGATGCTCTTGGGCACATGTTGCTATAATTCTTAAATATATCAAATATTACGACTACTACTATTACTACTAATACTAATAATAGTAATAAAAATTCTTAAATACATCAAATACGATTCGTCAATTAAATACATTAATACATTGGATGCTTGATTAAGTTACATGGATACATGAGTACTTGAGAGCTTGATTACAGTAAGCCGCTTGAATACATTAAACCTGTTCATATTTAATATTTGGGAACTTGCGTTATTTCAGTACATACATGCGTTGAGAGTAAGAGATTATGCAAGATTATGCAAAAGAGTAAGATGATTATGTTACATGAGTACTGTGTATACATTTGAATGCTACTTACATATTTGAATACTTGACTGCAATAAAAACACTCGATTAATTGATTACATTTTCGTATATCCATTAATTATGAGTACTTGAGTACGGTTGTTGACACTTATATATATGTATATATGCAATAATTCTTCGATACATAAAGTACCTATGTTTCATAGTTTACATCGAATACATAAATTCATATAAGCTTAAATACATAAATTCGTATAACCTTGCATACTTATTTACGTTATTGATCGAATACTTAATTAATTACTTATTTTATTACTACTGCAATTCTGGCACTTGTTGGCACTGTCGCTGGTGGTGGACAGATCCAAGGCAGCAATAGTACCTGGTGGGCTGTTACTGAAGAATTGTTGAATATTGCAGGTTACGTATTGTCGCGCACTGTCCAGGTGAATCTCGCCCACAAGAGAGCCTTGAAGGTATCGGAGGACAACAGTTTCCAAAGTTTGAGAAATACAGTGGTGTTCATTGTGTGAGTTAGCAATGTATGCGGGTGCAGATGTGAAATCCTTATGAAATGATGAAGCACTCTAAACCGTAAACCTTTAAGATGAACCGGTTCGGCGGCGCACAGTGCAAGAGTCATGATACCTATCACCGCTGCCCGCCAGGTTCAGATACGACAGCGGTGGTTTAACGGGCATTATCGAGAGTCTTTTGAAAGGACAGTATCATGCATTCATTTGCTTAATGTCCAGCATCCAGGTTACCATTGCAATCGCATACACCTGAGATGCAGATACGGCTATTGCATACCGTGTGTCGAGTACGAGTGTTAAAAACAAAAAGCTATTAAATCGGCTAACATTACAAAGAAGGTAAAACTCATTACAAAATAAAGATCAGAAAGGTCAGTGCATAATAAAATATGACTTTTCATTTGGATAGCGGAAAAAACATTTAAGTACACTATTATGTGCGGGGCTTCATATCTGTATAGTGCACATATATTTGCACTATTGCATTTATATTTTAGTATTAAACGGTATGTTAACAATAACAATCGCATGTTTCTATCCAGTTTGGTATACGTCCAAGGATCTGAAAAACGGATTAATGACGTATACGAAGGCACCAGTGTCTTCCCAATTCTCTTTTCACACTGATTTAAAAGTCAACTTATTGTTACATTATACGATGGTTGCTATTTATATTTCTGGCCTTGGCAACAGTAAGTGTTGCTAGGCGACCGCACACGATCGCAATCGAAAGTTTGACATTTTTAATCATAACTTCTTCAGAATTTTTTGCCATTTTAGCACGATTATTTGTTTACAGAAAACTGAAAAATTCATCTCGGGCAAAAAGTGGAATTCTCTCGTGAACATTTTCGTGCGATTATTTTTCATAACTTTTGAGAGACTATAAAGAGAAGAATGCTTCGATGAACTTAATTCTTTGCACAGCGATAAAGCACCATAGTATAACACTGTAAAAAACTGGTATAATGAATTCAGTCGTGGTCGACGTTCGTTGGCGGACGAATTTCGTGAAGGTCGTCAAAATCAGTTGCTGTTCCAGAAAATATCAATGCTGTGCGGGAATCGATAAAGCAAGATCGTCATATGACATACTATGAGATTGAGGCATCTTTGGGCATTAGTATGGCAAGAATCAATAAGATATTACATGAACATTTGGCCGTAAAAAAAGATTTGTTCGCGTTGGATCCGGCATAATCTGCAAAGGCTCAAAAGAAGGCTTGTGTCGATTGGTGCAAGGTAATGTTCGAAAAATACATTCAAGGTGCATCAAAAGCTGTATATAACATCTACACAGGTGACGAATCATGGATCTATGCATATGAGTCCGAACTAAAACAGCAGTCGACTGTATGGGTCTTTCAAGGCGAACCAAACTCAACAAAAGTTGCTCATGGAAGAAGCACATCGAAGCAATGCAGGACGGTCAATTCCGTTTGCCAGAAGTTATCGGAGAAATTCGAAAAAAGCTAAAGAAGCAAACCATTCTTCATCATTATGACAATGCGCGCTCTCACACATTGGCTCAAACAGAGAAATTTTAGACGGGCCAAAACATCGAATTGACAGGTCGTCCGCCGTGAAGCCTTGATCTGTCACCCAATGACGTTTTTTTCACTTCGCACATCAAAAATAAATTATTGGTCAGCTATTTGTGACACCCAAAGAAGCGGTTGATGCATTCCAAATGCATGTTTTGGAGTTACCTCAAATGGAGTGGAAAAAATTGCTTCGAAATTTGGTTCAAACACATATAAATGTGTATTGATCTCCATGGAGATTATTTTGAAAACAATAAAACTAATTTTGATGGTAAACATTTATTTTTTCATTATTAGGGCAGAAATATAAATAGCAACTCTTACATATATCTAAATGAGAAAAATATTTGCAACTCATTTCATATTGCATTTCATATTTTATATCAAATATGTATCCAATAATTTCATCGTTTCATCTAAAACGTTTCTTCGGTTTTTCAGTAAAATTGTAATTTGGACTTACATGAACTTTAAACATATATTGGGGATAAATACTGTAAATTCTATACTTTCAGATTTTCAAAATTGAAATGACATTCAATTTGAATTGAAGGGAAAACGAGATATTAAGAAGTGTTTAGGAAAGTGTTTTCAAAAATCTTAAGACCCCACTGAAGGTTTCAAACAATGTTTTTTTGTTCAAAATGAGGCTAAAAGCTTCACCTATGCACATCCTTGGACCCATAGAAAAAGGCATGTATGCATACGGATGTCGTTTTCTGCAGTTTTCAGGCGAAAATCGCTCCGCATCGAATTCTTCAGGATTTGGAAAAACCTCTTGATCTCTGTGGAGCTTGTAAATAGCTACACCGCAAGTAACATCTTTCGGAATAGTGAAACTGCCTAAAATGAAACAATTCCTAATGAAAAGATTTCAGATAACTGAAATATAGTAAATCCAAAGCAATATTCATATTTCAAATCAATTTTAAAACAATAAGAGTGAAATCTCAGTTTTCACTTCGTTTATCGCATAAACATATACGCATAATAGTGTGTCATTCTTTAATCAGTCACTTTTATGGCAATCTGGACCTTACCGCGGAAGGGCTATTATTTTTGAAACTGCATTTTGAGTCAAATCACTTAAATGCAATGCATTACTGTTGAAATTGGTATACTATAAAACGTTTTTATTTCCAGCGCGCGAGACAGTCTATCGGAAATTCTAAAGATATGCCGTTTTTAAATATTTTTAAATATTTTTAAGTAGAGTTAGCCCAAATGCTGTCGAAACGTGTACATGTATCTGCAAATGAAAGAAACGCCCCTTCGAGCATAATATAAAATGACTTTCGGATTTTATTTTTTTTTTTAAGTTTCGTGACTTGAATTAATATAAAAGCATATATATACATGGTTGATGCTTATATACTAAATGAGGCATTATCAAACTTAATATCAGTGAGAGCCGCATGTTAAAATATAAGAATTCAGGAAACTGAAATTAAATTTTCTGTATTTAAATTAATCTGAAATTAAACTGATAAACTGAAAATTGAAATTAATAATCTGATAAACTAAAATTAAATTTTCTGGATTGAAATTAAAATTTCTTACAGTTAAATTTTCTGGGAGTTGTTATTGAACATGTATATCGTTTCAAAACTAGCAGAGCCCTTTTTAATGGAAAGTAGCGTTTAAAATCAGTTAACAATTATTCGTATTTTTAAAATAAAAAGATTACTTATCAAAAATAGAAAAGTAATTCTTTTTCTCTTATTTTGTTCTTTTTTATTCTTTCGAAAATTATTCCTTTCTGGAACATTTTCTTGGAATAATTAAATTTGGCAATAAGAAGATCATTATTCTGCCTTACCAAGATGCATTTTTCAGCCCTAAATCACAATGATGAGTTTGTATTGATTACAGCTTTGAAGATTTTCAGGTGATAGATTCTATAAATTTGCTATGACGATTAATTTATAAGTAATCTGATGCTGATCGAAACATATATTAACATATTTTAACAGGCCTTTTCTATTAGATTCATTTTTTTATGTTTGTTATAGTCATATGACCGCAAGGTTTTATGTATGCTTGAAAGAGAAGCATAATATTATTTTAACATGCATGTTTTAGAGCAGCATTTGTTTAGAAACTTATAAATGTAGCAGTCATACTAGTAAGTGTGAACGAAGCGATAACAAAATTCAAAATCGTATTTCATAAAATGAAAATCAACATAAAATGAAAGTAAACACTAATAAATCAACTAACTGTGCATATTACAATATAGTTATATATCCTCAGAAAGCAAGCAGCTTGCCAGAACAAGAGAAATGGCACGCTTCGCATTCTGTCTCTGCAGCATTTTATCTAATTAACGATATTTTCACTGACGCTCAAAATTTGAATTAATAAACTATTTGAACATTTATAGACGAATTCAGCAAGAGAATGTTAATATCATTTGCTTACGTTTATTTGGGATATCAAATTACTTACTCTAAAGCTGAAAACTGAGCGATAAAAGCATCGAAGCATACAGTATTCTCAGAAGTTATAACAAAAACCACGATATTGTGTTTTAAGATATTTTTAATCCCCTTCTTCGCATGCCTTCGTGGTGTAGTGATCAGCAAGTTGGGCGCTTATTCCAGAGATCCGTGGTTCGATTCCCGGCGAAGGCGTTGCTCATTTTTCATCTCTTCTGTTTCTGAATAACCTAATGACTCTACAGTGGCGCTCGATATAAAAGATGATGGATGATGATTCTCCACCACCAGAATGTGGCAACTGGGGCCCTAGTCACCCTTTAAAAGGGGGAGTACATAAGGTTATTTCTCCCGCCTTCTTCGTATGACTTCGTGGTGTAGTGGTCAGTACGCTCTACGGTTAACCGAGAGGTTCATGGTTCGAGTCCCGGCGAAGGCCTTGCTCATTTTTCATGTCACCTGCTTCCAAATAAATACATAGTGTCGCTACAGTGCTTTAAATTTAAAAATTGAGATTTTGTGTGAAAATGCTTGTTTATAAAAGATGTTTAAGTTATTATTTCATCGATTTATTTTAACTTAAAATATGGATATATATTTTCCCATTGTCTTATTTTGCTTAGATGATAGGCTGGTGTTTAAGTATGTGAAGAATAAAAGTCATCCCGACAAAAGTGGCACTTTTCTGTTAATGGGCTACCACTGAACTTTTACACTTTAGCACCTTACTTTTAGCACCAAACATAAACGCTGGGGCGAAATCTAAGTAGAAAACGGCAATCCTAACTACATACAAACCTTCGTGAAAAGAATAACAATTTTAAAATACAATAAGCAATACAAAAACTGTGCGCGAATCCGAAAATATGAAATTTTATAACGTTTAAGCGAAAACAGAGAATTGCAGAAGTTCGGCATTGTGCTCAGGTTCAGCATTACGCACATTAAATTATATATATTATATTAAACAGCTGCTCATGACACGATATAAATAGGCTACCACATTTGACATTTTGGTCCACATTTGTCGGCTAGCGCCCCGTTGACATAAAGATATCCAAAATATATACCATTTCCGAAAAAATATTGGGAAGCTAAAAATTGCATTTTAAAAATTTTTATGCGTGCACGCTGGGATGTCATTTTTTGATTTATTGGGGTAAAAAATGAACCATTTCCTTACCGCTGAGAGTTTCTCAGTTTAACTTTCTACCTAAAATACTAACTAATTATTTCTTACCAGAGTTAATTTTACAGGAAAAATTGCAGAGAATTATTTTTATTACCTAATCATTTTCTTAATTTGACTCTTGCGTACTTCTAACATCAATCAGAATATAAATTAGTTTACAGCATAAAGTTTCAAGTGCAAATATCAATATAAAGTTTTACCGTATGAAGTTAACAGTATCAAGTTCCAAAATTTACAGGAGAGGACTTGCAGCAGCAGTTTAATGCTTCCTCGTCACATGCATTTTTGTTGTTCACAAGATTTGCTTGTAAGCCGCCCAGACGGTACATTGGTTAGGGAAGCCGACTGCGATACCATGCTTGTAACTGTTCATCCTTCATAGTGGGCAACGTTGGCCGCCTACTATGTGCGGATTAAGGCACCATATTCATAAGAAAGATGCATCAGCAACAATCAGTACGGCTTCTCGCCAAACAGATGTACAATACAAGCTAAAGATGTGGCAGTAGAGGAAATCCAGAAAAACAAAGCCAATAACTTACACTCTTCCCTTCTCTGCCTGGTCTTAAGGAAACGATTCGACTCCCTGTGGTCAAACAGGGATATTGAATGCCCCCAGAATATCTACAGTATCCTTGAAGACTTCCTCAATAACAGGAAGAACATAATCCTACACAACAATAGATTAGTGGAAAGGACACAACAACGCGGCTGCCCACAGGGATTATGCCTAAGTGCTGATCTTTGGAACTTAACATTTAACAAGATCACTTCTCATGTATGGCCTTACCATTCCAAAGCCATAGCGTTTGCCGAAGGCGTGGTGTTTATCATCAGCGGAAGAGCAAGGAAACTCATGATAAAAATATGTTAATGAAAGCCTCGACGTCTTCAACAAACTTTGTCAGACTCAAAATCTTTCACTGTCTACAGAAAAATCTCACGCAGTAATTTTCAATAAACCAGGACAATTGATTACAAAAACTCCAAAATTCATCTTCAATAGAAAATGAAGAGTCAGAGTAGTCAAACAGACGAAATTTCTTGGTATCATTATCGACCACAAATTAAACTGGATACCCCATCTACAACACATTCAAGACAAAACTGCAACTATCACCTAAAACTTCAGAAGAATGCATGCAGGGATTCAACTGCGGATTGAGCCCTCATCTGCATAAAATTATATTCAATGCAGTAATTGAAAAAATTGCTCTTTACGGTTGCGCAATTTAAACTTTCCCTCTAAATACAAGAAAAATCAAAAAACTTCAAGCGATTCAAAGGCCATTTACGCTTACTTTTTCAAGGAGCTACAGAACAACTTGCAGTCCTGTATGCGCTTACAAAAGTCCCTCCCCTTTTCCTTACAGCGGAAAAAATCGCAACCACAGATAGAGTTCTCCAACTAAAGAAAGTCTCCATATTAGAAGACATCCAATTCGAAACCAAGAGCTATAAGCAACCAAAACACCCCTACGAAATTCATCCCACCATAGAACCAAATATTTGTCTTAAATTCAACCACACCGGCAACACCGAAGAAATTTTCAACACGGAAATATTTACAGATGGCTCTAAAAATGAAGAAGGAGTTGGATGTGCCATAGTAATACATCAAATGCACCAACAGTCAAAAATTCTCAAATATCATCTAAATAGCAATAACACAGTTTTTCAAGTAGAAGTGCTGGCCATCCAGAAAGCAATTGCCTATGGCATCAGTAATAACTTACCTGCAGTGAAAATCAAAACAGATTCTTTATCAAGCATACACGGAATTGCAAACAAGGCACATAAATCACCTATTATCAGAGAAATAATCAACTCTTCATTAAGAAACCCCAATTCAAAAACTATTATTGAATGGCTGAAAGCACATGCTGTAACCTTAGGGAACGAGGACGTCGACAAAATGCTAAAGAAGCAGCAAGCAATCAAAACTCTATTATAACAACCACCACATTTCCTAAATCTCATATTAAAAAATCATTAAACGAGATAATGATCAAAAGGTGAGAAAACGCACAACAAAGCAGAAGAGCGTTTAGATTTATCCCAAGCATCAAAGGGAAGAACAATAACATTAACCGTTACATAAATTGGTTACTGGACATGGCCCTTTCTCTACATTGTTCTATGAAAGAATCATCTCTGAAAGTGACATATGTGTATGTGGACTTCAAATAAGTAGTTATACTATAACTAGGGAAAAGTACGATAGCTCAAATAGTCCACAGAACTTTGTAATAACTAAGTACTTGTTCTATCATAATATCATGTTACTGCACTACACCATGCATATTCATAACAGTGATATGTTAAATAGAACTAATTGGTAGAACTTTTATAATATGGACTTTGGCAAAACATGAGATTGCAACTACACTCATATCCTTAAATTAAGGATAATTCGGAGTGATGCGGAAATCGACTCTAAAATAAATATATCACCTGTAAAATCACTACTCACATCTTCAAGAATCATATGCAAATTTCAGGAAGTAACCAGATGATACCGATGATACGTCACAATGACGAGAGTGTAAGAGAGTGATATATAAGGAATACAGGCAAAGAAGTAAAATTGTTGGCAGGCGCTTTATAAGCATTTCATTGCAATAACCGAATAGTTATGACACAAAGGACGCATTTGGATGATTTTTTACGTGATAGAATTATCGGCCGTCTGGAATGTGGGCGTACCCAACTGGAAGTATCAGACGAACTTGGAATTGCCCAGAGTGTCATCTCCAGGCTTTGGCAACGACTCCAAGATGATGGTAATGTGAGTAGACGTTACAGCACAGGTCGCCCCAGAGTTACAACGCCGAATGAGAACCAGTATTTGGCAGTCATTGCCAAAAGAAACAGGCGGAGCACAACCTCAGACTTGTCTCGTCAGCTCCCTTCAGCCACTCTCACTGTCGCCTGCGGTTACCCTGGAGTAGAGAGCATGCATTGTGAACACCGCAACAGTGGGCTTATGTGATATTTTCCGACGAGTCCAGGTTTAGCTTGCAGTCTGATTCTCGCCGGACTTTCATATGGAGAGCTCTAGGTACCCGTTACCACCACGAAAACATCATTGAACGACACCGTTACGGTGGTGCAGGAGTGCTCGTTTGGGGTGGAATTATTTTGGGTTCCAGAACTGACCTGCATGTTCAAATTGGAACCATGACAAGCCAAATCTATCGGGACGTCATTCTGGAACAACATGTACGTTTGTTTCGGGGCGCCATGGGCGCACAATTTGTGTTTATGGATGAAAACCCCGTCCTCACATGCAAACATCGTAAGCGAATGCCTTCAATCGGAGGATATCACCCGTATGGACTGGCCAGCATTCTCACCGGACTTGAATCCAGTAGAGCACGTGTGGTACATGCTTGGCCGACGAGTTACAACCCGTCAACCTCCTTCTACATGTCTACCGGAACTTCGGAAAGCATTGCTTTTTGAGTGGTGTAATATCCCCCAAGATCAGATCGATAATTTGATACTCAGCATGCCTAGGCGTTGTACGGACTGTATAGCATCGTCTGGGAGACATACAATGTATTAACAATTATACCAACCATGTAATATTGGCTTTTTGTAAATAGTTTTTTTTAATTTACTCCAGGGAGAAAAAATCGCTAACTTTTTTAATAATATCAAACATATAGCATCTTTTTTTTTGCTCTTTACCTTTTGTTTAATAAATAAGCCTTACAGCTAAGCCAAATTTGTTTTGCTTCTAGCTCTTCCTTTGCCCGATTTTGCATTATCCTTAATATATGGACATGAGTGTAAATGGAACTCTATGTAAAATGCTATATTTAATATGCTATATATAAAATGCTATATGTGACCACCAAGCATAACGCAATTTTTCACAGATAAAAAATGCATAAAGGATGCACTCGGGATATGCAGACGAGCTTCCAATGCACTGCTGGTAGTGGTAGGGCTAGCAGGGTAGCGTGAGGCGGGCACCTTCTGCTCCAAACTAGGCTTTTCGGGAAATTTAGTAGGAAGGGACAATACCTGGATCACCCGTTGATAAATATTTGGTGTTCCCCCCACTTTTACCAGTATCTATACTATGTGCATCCACAATAAAATGGCCACCCTATCTGACTTTAAGAGTGGCCATTGTCGAATAGGCAAGCAGGAAAGATTTGCTTCTTTTACGAGTCAGAGGAAGAAGAAATTGAAATTGGGCTCTGCTGATATTATGAGTTACGTTCAGTTTATTCTGAATTCATATTGAGAAACTGTCATTCAACCTGCTAGATAACAGAATTTTTTTTCTGATTTCAGTTAGATTGACCATCAGATTGACATTTTAATAATTATTTTGAATCGGATTTAATTTTAGTTTTACTAATACTTCAAGCTAGAAGGTCAGACGAGATGAAAATTCATCTACCAGTTTTTTACGGTTATTTGATGAACTTTTTTTCAGATTTAAAACCGTAACCGTATAAATTTATATACATTTGCACGACGAAAACGTTTTAACAAAATAAAATCAGTTTGAAGCGAAAAGTGAGTTGATTTTTAAAAGCTTTTTACTTTTAAATTTAATTCTTACTCCCAATGTACTACAGAGGCTGTTCTCATATTTTTTACACTATTTTCTTCACTATTTCTTTGGATGACTCCAAAGTCCGTTAACATTTAAAACTTCAATAATTCGCCGAATAATGTAGAGGGAAAAAATGATACACATGCTTGAAATGTCATAGGGTTTTATTGAAAGCAAAAAAAATGTTTAACACATAATGCTTCATATGATAACAAAAGCAATAATTAGCATAACAATTGAATTTTAGAAAAGATTATGTTGTTTATAACCTTGACCTCTCGAAAACGCTCCGAGTGTTCTACAGTTAGACCACAAAAGCATATTCGAAGGAGGAAAAAAAATACTTTTTAGACTTTCAGTATTCTGAGTATAGTTTACAGTGTTTAAATTAACTAATAATAAAAAGCGCTATTAATAGAATCTTGGCAACGTAAGCATTTAATTTAGTAAATCAACAGTCTAGATTTCACCTACTAACCGAGCTCAAGCAAATGAGGCCGTAACCCAGTTTTTAATAGATACGAAATAGCTCATCTATCTACAGGTTGGTTAAAATAAACATCACTTTTACTCACACGTAACTGTGGTAAATCGTATATCTCAATACGATACATTCTTTAATGCTTCTGGAAGATGTGTATCCAATTATGCTAATTATGCTATGCAATATAAGGCATTTGACTCGATAGTAAATTAAATTTAATAACTAAGATACTCACCAATAATTTTATTCTCCTTAAATTTTACTCCCATTAGGGGTACAGGAGGATAAATTCTCATCACTTCCTGAAAAAGGAGGAGTCATTTCAATATGTGAAACATTAAAATGTGTTTATTTAGAGAGAAATGATAATTGTCAAATAACAATATTAAATATTACATACGCCACAGAAGCAATCTTACGATATATACATAAGAAGATGCACTGGACAGTCTCTCAGTTTTTTTAACCAAGTGAAGTTTTGCTTAGAGTTAGAGCTTTGAATTCAAATTTTTCATTGTATATTTGAATACCATAATAATAAACAACAAAATCACCCCTTAATTTCTTCCCAACCCTGAACCCATCAGTGTAAATATCAAGCTCATTGTCATCTGGCTCAGTCTTATAGTATTCTAATGATATTCTACTCTTGGGATGAGTTAAATTCAGATCTAGAGTTTCAAAAACATCTAGTGATGATTTAGTCCTTAATCACGTGTTCACGTGTTTATCCAAACTACCTGTCCTTCATAAAACCTTTTTGTAGTAAAAATCGTATTGCTGTAATAGGGTGGCAATGCCAGCTAACATGCATACATCTATCTCCCTTACAGCAGTTTTGAAAAATCTTGTCAGGGCCACCAGCCAGCTCTTCTGGATGGAATCTAATTTTGTTCTAATCTGTTGCACCTCCGGTTCTCTAGTTCCTCAAGCACTAATACCGTAGAAATTAAATTGTAAAATTTGTTTAAAGATCTTCCATAATGTGGTGCTCTTGTGAGCCAGACTATCACCAAGGAAGCTTCTCTTATGAAACTGCAGAATCAAATCACTTTTTCTGTGTACGTATTTAAATTGTACGAAAACTATCAGTGAATTAACGAAAAATATAACCAAAAATTTCAGATCTCTTGTAAGATCTCGCTGCCCCAACTTGTCCAAAACTGAGGTAGTGACTGCTACTATGTACGAATTTACACAGAAACGTAAGGAGGGGTTAAAACTCTTCTTATTTTATCTTTAAAATGACAAATGCGTCTACTTGACGCTCACAAACTGCGCCAACCCGGTGGTTTAACTGAAATAAAACGTAAAACTGAAAGTAATGACTAGATGAACAAATATCAAAACACTACCGACGAGGCTCTGAGATCCTAAACTAACCGCGTTTTTAATTACCGCTGAGATTCAGCAAGATTATTGATAAACAGTTGAAAGCTAGTAGTTCTGCAAAGCTAGGCACACAGGCCGACACGCACCGATCTAAATTCTACCGAGCAACCTCACTAGCGTTAACTTCAAAGCAAGACTCCAACAATCTGGTTTCGTCTACTGTTTAATTCAACTAGCTTCCGCTAAATCTGAATAAACTGCGCGTGCTGCTACAATTTACATACTCTGGCACGGACATTTCTAGGGAAAAATGAAGGCTTTTTTCTCCGGCCTCTCCAGGAAGCATTCTGACACAACAAGCATTACGTCGTCGGCATGACAAAATATTTCTACGAGGTCGAAGACCATTTTACTAAGTAATTCATTGATAACAATACTCTAAAGCAGCGGAGCGCTGCATGAGTCCTGAGGGTAACATCTCTCCACTTCGTCTAACTTATTACCTGCCTTATCTTCCATAGAAAATGACCACCTGTCTTTCTTGCAAATAATTCTGTAAAAGTTTAAAGATGTCAATAAGGGACCCTTAATTTTAATAAAGGTTTTAAAGGTATACTCCAATTTACTGAATGAAAAGCTTTTTTTAATATCAAAGAAGACAGCTGCCAGAGGAAACAGCCTTTTATTTTCTCCGATATAATTTACAAAATCATACAATGCATCAATAGCGCAGCGGCCCGATACAAACCCATATTGCCCCCTTGACATAATTTCTGAGGTCAATTCATAATGGTATATTCTTTTTTGTAGGTAATTTGTCTAAAGCCTTTGTCAGGAACTTTAACAAACAAATTGGTGTATAGCTTCTATCTTCTTTCGGAATTACGACCACTTCGAACATCCTCAATCTTCCAACATTTAGGAAAAATATGATATTTAAAACATTTATTGTATAATACAACCATAACGTCAGAACAAAAATCGAACATACTTCCTCTAATTCTATCTGTACCTGGTGTATTTCTAGTTTTCAATTGTCTAATCACCATCTGGATTTCTTGTTTCGAGAATTCTCTCCGGGAACAGAACTGTAATCTTCTAATTTCACATCTTTTATATCAGTCACCCCAGAGTAATCATCATCATCTATGTAGAAAACATCCTTAGCAATTCTTTCTGAGATTTTTGTTGATATTTTAATAATCTATCGTAGTATGCTGCGCCTCCCGAGGAAATATCTACACTGGTAAAATAAATTAAGAGAATTTTCATATTTCATCTACGATCTCCAGAACTACAGGACAGATTTTAATAAAATTTGGTGTGAACATAGGTTGATATAATACAAACAAAATAAACATTTAGCAGTTATAATAGACACACATGTTCGTGTGTAACACTCATGGGAGTCTGAAGGTCTGAAACAGCAGTTGCAGAAGACACAAAAGAAATGGGTTAATAGGGGGTATCATCCCCTCATACAGCCATACAGACCTCGCAGCGTGATGTCATACTGGAAATAAGGCAGTTTATCAGTGTTGTAGCAATTAGTCCCACTCATTCAGCAACACTGTGTTCAGTTCCTGGATGGTTCTCAGAGGGGGGTTGCGAGTTTCAATTGCCCTCCCCATATCGTCCCAGACATGTTGTTTAGAGTTGAGATCTGGAGACCTGACTGGGCAATCCATCCGGCGAATATCCTCACCCTCGAGAAATTCGTCGACCAGAACAGCTTTATGTGGCCTCGCGTTATCGCCTGTAAGATGAACGCGGAGCCCACCGCACCCCGGAAAAGTCGAACATAAGGCTCCAACCTCATCCCTATACCTCACACCAGTCACAAAGCCTCTGTCAAAGACGTGGAGAGGTGTGAGGCCATCGAACATTATGCCTGCTCTGACCATTACACCGCAACAGCCATAATTCATGATTTCTCGGACATTGGAGAGTAGGTAGCGGGTCCCTGGCTCTCTTCTTATGAAAGTACGGCCAGAATCGGTGTTTAGGTAAAAATGTCACTCGTCGGTAAAGAGAATGCTCGCCCATTGCTCCGTACTCCAATCACTATGCTGCCTGTACCATGCTAATCGGACTGTCCAGTCCGTAGACGTGAGCAGGACGGAAACAGTCGGTTTTTTGGCAAACAACCCTCTCTCATTCAGTCTTTTGGAAACGATCACCCTTGCTACACGGGTTCCTGTGGCTGCATACAGGTCCCGAAAGAGCTGAGAAGCTGTAGCCTCTCTGTTATGCCTCTTTAAAATGGAAAACAGCGATCTTCTCTGGCCATCGTGGCTCTTGGACGACCTCGCCCAGGCTTTCTCTCGATGGATCCAGTATCCTGGAACTTTTTCCATAGGTTACACACGATTCTGGGCGTTAAATTAAACTCACAGAATATCTGAACTTGCGATTAGACTGCCTCTAGCCTCCCCGCAATTCGCCACCTCATTCCATCATCTGAACGTTAGTGGTTACTAATTTTTAATGTTCTGATTTGAATTTAACCGATTGCTGCAAGATAACACCAAGAAATTCGCCGAGGTTTGCCAGCGAACACAATTCGTCTTACCCTCCATGCGCTCATAAAGCCTGTTTTTCTGTTGGTTCCACCTACACACACGTGTATGCTTACGGTTTTGCCGTACAAGATTTGCATTTTTATTTAGAAGCAGTGGTTTTTCCTTCAGTTCAGTTCTTTTCGTGCAATTCGATAAAATATGCAAATTCTCTTAATTTATTTCACCAGTGTATATTTAGTACTTTCTCTCTTCGTTTCTTTAATCAATCTCTTATATATAGGCAATTCACTTTTATCAATATCTTTCTGTGTACTTTGATCTCCGTTTAAATATTATCCAGCTGGAAGCTTTTTCTAAGGGCTCATTCTCGCCTTTATCCACTTGAGGGATCGGCCAAGAAATTTCCCTGCATTTTTCTTTCTAATTTTCAAATTTTTATCTGCATATAAAATTATCACTTCTTGCAACTCCAAATCAACTTTATGCATATCCTCTATTTCTTCATTCTTCTTCTTTTTTTCAACTTTTGAATATCCTTTATCCTTTCTCATCTTTTTACAAAAGCGATCCAATCTATTTCTATCTCTAGATTATCACTGACA
>KK113853.1:159445-198758 GCA_000611955.2 Stegodyphus mimosarum
AAGAGTCTCCCCGTCTAAAACACTTAATCAAAAATATTTTATGTCAATTTTCTCAGGAGAAAGTGAGAAATCCGTGAACCCCTCAGCAACGCATGAGGGAAAAGTTTGAGGAGAAATAAAAGTATTAAATAAAACTAAGTTATTGTATGTAAAAAAATTATTTAAAATATAAGCATAGTCATCATTAAAAGGAGCCTCAAATTAAAATGTTTTGAATTAAAATCTTCGAAAATTATGCATCTCATTTACTTCTTAATACATTCTTCTAATTTAAAAAGATGATTCATTTAAATCTTCGAAGGGGGAGAAATAAATTGAAACAGGCCCGAATATGCGAAGGAACTGCAGAACACCCCAGAGTACGGAAAATAAGACAGACGATTTAAATAGACAATTAAATGCCATGAGACGGAAAAGGAGTGACATGAAACCAAAGTGCTGGAACTCCGGAGTTCAAAGGAGGAAGGAACTGCAGAGAACGGAAAATAAGATCATTTTTTTCCCAGCAACGACGCAGGAAGTAAATTAGTGATCATATCGCTGAGCGGAGATTAAACGAAAATGAAAAACCCCGTTTTAAACCTCTCAATAGTTCTGCAGTGAATGGCAACAGTAATAGACTATCCATCAATGGGCATATCGGCGGAGTTCCTTGTAATATGATCATTGACATAGGAGCTAATGTTACCATCATCGGAGAAATTTAGCTCAACAATTTAAAGATAAACTCATTTGGATGCCATTCTGCGTTACCCTTCAGACTGCGTTTGGTGATAAAATAGACATCGATGGAGGTTAAACGTGAACATCACGCTTGGAAGTGACGCTTACCATCACACGACATAAGTGGCAGATATTACAGATCCTTGCATTGTCGGATTGGACCTTTTAAGGAAATACAATTTTTCCTTGGACTTCAAAAGCAACAAACTGCTTTCAGCAACAGAAGAGAAAACTATCAGTCATCAGAAGGAATCCTCACCTCTCAAAGCGTTGTCTAAAAGCTCCTGCTCAGAAAGCTACCGAAATCATACTAGGGTCGAAGCGAAACGAGAGACTACCGGCAATTCTCCATCCCAGATGCTAATCGGTCATGATCTTCGTCTGCTTTGTGATATCTTGTTTGGTCGCCATTAGGATGCGCTTCCGGATGCGCCAGGAATACACCCAAGATCTCCAGGCCCGGTTTGAAGTGATGCGCAACTTTGGACGAGAGCGGGTCAACTTAGTGACGGAGAAGATGAAGACCCGATACGACACGAGAGCTACTGGACATCGTTTGAACGAAGGAGGCAAAGTATGGTTGTGCAATCCGACTCGATAGAAAGGATTCTCTCTGAAACTACAGTCACTTTAGGATGGTCCGTACACAATCCTAAACAGGCTGAACGACGTCTTGGTTCGGATCCATGAGTCATCGAACTCTAAATCTAAAGTCGTTCATTATGACAGGAAAACTGTCGTAGAACGTAACTACGTACTATGGCCGTCTTTTCTTACTAAGGCCATAGTACGTAGTATTTATCATTGTAAATAGTTTTGTAAATAGTATAAGACCATGGTCCTTTTTGTTTCTAAATCTGATAGTATTTTATTTCTATTTAGTATTTGATAGTATCTGATTTGTATTTAATATTTAATATGCATTTACCGCTTGACAGTATTTGATTTGTTGAAAGTTACTTATTGCAATTTTTGTTGTTACTGTAATGCAAATGTTTATTATTGCAATACTGCCTTAGTCGTAAGTTTGGCTCCCTGTTCAGGGATTCTACTGCCCGAGACATGCAGTCCTTGGGAAGGGGACAGTGTTACAGATTTTGCATTTATTTAGCTATTTTTAGTAGAATTGTAATTAAATTGTTTTATTTTCCAGTGCAACGCAGCGCGTGACGAATTGTAAGAGAAAGCTACGCCGGAAAAGTAAAAATACAAGAGCGCGTGCACTTAACATTTAAAAATAGATATATCGTAATTGCTGTTGCTATCCAGAAAAATCTAGAAAATAGATTTTACCAGAATATTCTCGTGAAAGATTAAAATGCATATAAAAGGCGGATTTAAAAATCTCAGCTCAGTTCTTTTAAGCGAACTGTAGTTGTTTATTTAGTCCTGTTACTGACTGTAGCGAATTCGCGGGGAAATCGGATTAGTTTTCACTGTAGTTTGAGTTCTGTTCATATTTTAAGTAGTTCAAAATGTAACTAATGTGATATATTGTGATATTGTATGAATATCTCTGAGGAAATGTTTCAGTATTTTGTTCTATTTCTTGTGAAAAGAATAAATTTTATAACATTTTATCTACTTGTGCATTCAGTCCATTACGAATCCGTACGCTCTGAAGAATACATCTTCTAATTTAAAAAATGACCATTTAAACTCTCGAACGGCGAGAAATAAATGGAAACAGGCCCGAATATATCCTCGCCCAAGCTAAGTGAAACAGCCACCACCGTATCTTTAATCGAATCAGCTATAAAAGCAAAATCGTCATTTAAAGCAATAATTGCTGTCCTGCCTCATTCTTTATGAACGACTCTCCAAGTTCCTTGATCTCAGGCAGTCTTTTTATGGTGCAGTAAAGGTTCTTGAATGAGGGCCACGTCAGCGCTCAATACAATTATTTTTTCAATCTCAGAGAGGTGGCATGGCGCTACAAAGCAGTGATTCAAGTTTATGCTTAATAAGTTCATACTAGAAATAGAAACCAGATATAAAGAGTATTCTTGATATTTACGAAGCAATTCAACTCTTATGTCTATTCTTTATCGAACAGGGATTCTACTGCCAGCGACGTGCAGTCCTTGGGAAGGGGACAGTGTTACAGATTTTGCATTTATTTAGCTATTTTTAGTAGTATTTAGTAATTATATTGCTTTATTTTCCAGTGCACGTGATTAGTTTTCCAGTGCACGTCCACAGGATAGGACGTGTAAGAGTTCTTTTCTTTGTCACGATCATGAAATGATGCATGTCAGCGCTTAATTTCACTCTTATTTGCTCACTGTGGCGGGTTATTTTCCTAATTTCAGTCACTGTGTCGCGGAACGAATGAGTGATATGAAGACAGTGGATTCTTCTTGGAAACTTCTGCAAAATTGTCAGAAATAAGCTGAAATAACGTTTTGCAATTGCGAGCGACGTGAAGCGGTCCAAAGTTCAATCTCTGGGCTCGGTAAGGTTGACTCAATCTTTCGTCCCTTGAGTGTGTCAATAAAATGAGTGCCACGTTCGCTCGAGAACTAAACAATGGGATTCCTGCGAGAAGTTGACCCCTTTTCCAGAGTTGATGCTCATGCACCTCGGAGCCCACGATCTTGAAAGCAGATATAAAGGCACTGCAGGCCATGGTTCACTGAGCTCTGTTGCGCCATTTAGTTAAGTTCAGTTTAGTTTCATTTTATAAATGTTCTCTGGTGCCTCCTTAGTAACACCGAAAACATCTCAGCGGCAGTGCATTGCACTTTATGCATTCCGAAGAATACCTGGAATAACCAACACAAGCGAATTAGAAATGCACATTTTGAGTTTGGAATTGTTTTCAGAAAAGGTTTTTTTACCTTTTTAAATTTGATTTCACTTTCAGAATTTATATGTGCACAAGACGGTGATTCTTTTAGTGATGACGTTACTTTTAGGACTTTGCTCTTCTATTCTTTTGCATAGCTTCAGTGCTGTTTGTTCTGTGGGGCCTCCTGTGGAAGTAGGGAAATAGAAATAGTAATGGCAACTGCAGAGAGGAGGATAATGCTGTAAGGCTAATTATAGCTACAGGGCCTGCAGTCCTCTTTTTGCAGTGCAACTATAACTGTGACCGTATTCGGCAAAGGAAGCACATACACATGGTCTTTCACATAACTCCATGTGCTTCCTTTGCCGAACCGAGTCCAGAACTCAAAATGCGCATTTCTAAAACGCTTGCGTTGGGGACTCCAGGTATGCTTTGCAAGGCATGGTAATGCACTACCGCTTAGTTCTTGTCCAGGTTACCATGGGGAGTCACATGGAACATTTATAAAGCATGCAAACAAAATTTTGAACTTCCTCTTACATTCGATATAATTCTCATCGATAAATTATTTTCATTAAAATAGTTATAGCCAATTGTAATCTCTACATTCATTTTGAATCACCATGTACATTACCCGATAAACTAATACTACTGTAATCTATGGAGAGCTCTGAGATTGGAGAATTAGAAGCCTTACCGCTTCCGCCTGAGACAGAACCATTTATCTTCGCAATCTTCGGGATTCTGGAAAATTATTTTTTGTAGATATCTTTTGGAAGGCTTCACACAATAAGTTTCAACTTTCAATAAAACCTTTTCCCAAAATCAATCCTTTAGCATACACGAAAACATTGCAACTCATCCTTGCTCCTAAAGTACTTGTCCTTCCTAAACAAATATGGGTACATTTTCTTTGCATGTTACTTTCATTTACTCTTCTATGAAATTCCTGGAGGGGCCTTTCTCTTAACTGTCTTTCCCTTTTAATTATTAGGTATTTCTCCCGCCTTCTTTGCATGCCGTCGTGGTGTAGTGATCAGCACGCTCGACGCATTACCGAGAGGTCTGTAGTTCGATTTCCGGAGAAGGGGTTGCTCATTTTTCCTTTCTCCTGCTTCGAAATAACCTAATGTCTCTACAAGTGGCGCCCGAACAAAAAAAGGTGGTGGATGATAATTCTCCATCACCGAGATTTTGCGATTGGGTCTCCTCATCCACAGTTGCCCTTTAAAAAGGGGAGTATATAAGGTATTTCTCCCACCGTCTTCGCATTGCTTCGGGGTCTAGTGGTCAGCACGCTCGGCGGGTAACCGAAAGGTCCCTGGTTCGATTCCCGGCGAAGGCGTTGCTCAATTTTCATCTCTTCTGCCCCCCAAAATACTTAAGGACTCTACAATGTTATTATCATTACAATGCTATGGCGAAAAAAATATTTCTTAACTTTTGGATTATAATGTACTACCACTAAATACTGAGCAAAATTGAGTATGAATAATTATCTATGCAAGACAATTTTTATTGTCTATTGAAAATAAATTCTTCTATCAAAGTTTCTATTAAAAGTAAATGCTATCAAAGCTTTAATAGTTTTGATAGCATGGAAATATAAACATATTTAAATCTCAGAAGCAGCATGTGTGTTAAGTACCATTTAGCAATTCAAGTGACGTCATATATAAAACCTGTTAGAATACTTATCTAGACACTTAAAACGTACTTTAATAACTTTATCTAAATATGTCATTTTTTTCAGATCTTCGTTAGTAGTTGCTCTATGAATATCATCTCCAAATATGCCTCTTAACTCTTCGACAACCTTTTCCTGAACCTCAGGTAATAAACCCAACATGTATGTGGTCCAATTCAGTGCAGCAGCTGTAGTTACATGACCCTGGAAGGAAACAATTCATCAGATTTTTCTACTATACGTTAAGCTTAAAATATAAAATTCAAAAATAAAGTTAAATAAAATTTCTGTCTGGATTTTGCCTAGCATAGTTAACATACATCTAACAAAGAATAGGAATTTCCAAACTGATTAATCTCCTTTATGAAAATTGCTCCGAGAAAGTTACAGCCGAAAACATTTCAGCAAAAACCTCACGGACAAAAACGTCGTGGAAAAAACAACGCAAGGCGAAAACGTCGCTGCACAAAACATCGTGGGAGAAAAGAAAGCAAAGAGAAAATAGGGCAATTCTAGAACATCGTGGTACAAAATATCGTGGTCTAAAATGAAGCGGTTCAAACTCTTTGCAGATTAAAAACATCGCGTCGAAAATATCGTGGTAAAAAATAAAGCACCTAAAAATTATAGCATGACGATAACATCGCACACATGAGTTTACCTCATATAGTCAATTATTTTCTTTTTGTATTCTTCTTTATATTTTTCATTAAACATTACCAGTAAAACTTCATAAAAATTATTTATTAACCATTTTTATTAGTTCAAATAAGTTAAGTAGGTTTAAATTTCTATTAAGTTGCACTAAGTTTGTGCTCATTTACAGTTTTTAAATGCTTAAGTCTCCTTCTTATTTTTTCAGCAAAAAATTATTAGATAAATCAAAAATACGAAGTGTAAAAGGGAAAATATTCCACTTTCGTTCCTACGCTCACAGATCATTATGCAAATATACATTTATGACTTCTAAAGCCTAAAAAACGCATGTCTGCGATATTATCGTCATCCGATGAATTGTAGGTGCTTTATTTTTCGCAGCGATATTTTCTACGACGATGTTACTAAACCGCGAAGTTTTTGAACCGCTTTATTTTCGACCACGATATTTTGTACAACAATGTTTTAGATTCTCTTTGCTTCCTTTTCTCTCAAGATATTTTGTACCACGATGTTTTCGCCTTGCGTCGTTTTCTCCGCGACGTTTTCGTCCTCGATTTTTTTGCCGCGATGATTTCGGCGGATACCATCAGAGAAAAACAGAATAAAGAAATCCGAGTTTCTTCTGTAGTTCTTTTATTATTACTTATATAACGTGTTGTTGTTACTAATCGCGCTTGTCTGATATCAGAGCAAGCCCACGAAATTCATCGTGACAAGGAAGCAAGATTGCGACAATTCTTAACAAGAGCAGGTGACAGTATGATCTTGCTCAGTTCCGCCCCCAGTTATGAAGTACAGCACCCCGGGGGTCGGGTTCGATGGTCTGTCACCCCGTTTTCCCTGCCACCAATCACTGGAAAGAACTTTTGGCTCAAGCATATGTAGCGTGCCTCCACACCATACAATATACATTTACACACATTTATGACCTCTCAGGCATTCGAAACCCGGCTTTTTGGCACGGCAGTCAGCCTCGCTAACTTAATCCGATTGAGCGGCTTCTATAACATACTAAAAATATTTAAGTTTCGCAATTTCCTTTCTCTATGTATAAAAATATCTTATAATTTAATAATTAAACACTAAAAATTAAGCGCTGAATATTTTTTTCTATTGAGTAATCTACTTAATTCAATTAAGGAATGTAAGTTTTTAATTTAAGTGCATACTAGCTAGTACTGGTGTAACTTAGATTCTTAACAGTTTCATTTTTTCCTATTTTTATTAAAGAATATCATAACAGGCATCATAACTACTAATTAACATTTATCCCAATTTTTTGCTCTCTCAGCGTTAGTAAGAAAGGATGTTAACCGTAATATGTTACTAAATAAAATATCTAAGATTAAACCTGATTAACAATTTAATTACGTCCGTTTAACCTTCCCTTCATGTGGGAATTTTCGGTTTTACAGCAAATAGAATTTTAAGAAAACATCAACGGCAACAAGAGATAAAATTTAATTGGAAGGTTCACTAAAACTATATCTTGTAGCGTAGTTAAAAATCAACCTTTATCAACCACTTCTACATTATGGGCCTCAGGAACTGAAGTAAAAGCAATAAACTACATAATCAAACTTTGTAAGATCTGTCTGTTCTATTCCACATAAACTATTCTAGATCCTACAATGAACCTGGAGAATTCTCGCACAGGCGTGAATAAATACCAGCGCAGGGGAAGGGTGAAAGGTAACCCTTTATTAAACCAAAGTTTAACAGCAAAGCACGATCTTCGTGCTTTACAAAACACCGTTAACTTCCTGTGGTAAACTACAACTTCAACTATAGAATCAACTTCAACCTACAACAACAACTTCAATCTTCGTCAACTACAACTATAGAATATATTTCAAGTCGAATCTAAAATAGAATAGTGCTGAATTAGCACGTTAATTTACACCTAACAGGTTGACTCTCAAAACCTAGCAGGCGTGAGGATAAATTCGAAATGACTAAAAGGCGTACTGGCGTAACAGCAAGGTAGCAACGAAACGTGCCCTGGTGAGCGAAAACACGCTCTGAATAAACTCAGACATTTACCCATTTAAATACTCACTTCAGTTAACTTTAAATTTACATCCTGGCGGGAGAATACAAGGGGAAGTTGAGATGTTCAGCAAAGGTATCAATCTTAAAATAAATTTGTTATGCAAAATAAGGGAATCTCTACAACATCACTTATCAATTCGGGTTTGGAAACAGAGGTCCTAACGTAATACGTCGACGGGTACAAAATCCTCATCAGATACACAACTAGACTAGGTGGACATCCGCAAGTTAAACAGTTATACTGTCTGGCTGCTCAATACTCTCCTAAACCCCAGACTCTTTCGATAGTTAAAAAGAAGAGTAGGATTAAATTTACCTTCCGTAAGTACTTTCTCCAGTTATTATTTTTAAACTTAAAGTAAGCATTCCTGATTCCAAAAATATATCTTATTTTTAGCTTCTGAAGTAACAACCGCTAAAATTTCAAAAAGCAAGTATATCCTGATACAAAATGTAAATTAAAGAATACCGCTCTTTGTTTTTTTTTAAAGACAATTTTTAAGAGATTTCTTTTAAATAGCCTTAAATTTAAACTTCTCAAAATTATACTGTATATGTTTAAACTTTATTATCCAGTAGTTAACCTCTAAGAAGTACGTCTGTTAACAAGAACAAATGTCTTTTCAGGCCGCCCAACCGGAATAGTGGTTAACGACTCCGACTGCCGTACCAAAAGGTCCGGGTTCGAATCCAGGAGAAGGCATGAATGTTTGTTATAGTGTCTGTGCGGCATGGGGGCACTCTAAATATGCGCGGTGAGCCGAAAGTCCTCTAGAGAGACTGAGGTAGAGGAATAGGGTAGGAAGACCTTCGGACTTTCCCCACCCCTCGGGCTCTCCCTCAAAATTGTGGGCAGAACAGAGCGAAGTCTCACTGTTACCTGTGTTAGAATGCCTTTTACTTTATTATCTTGTTTGTTTAATTTCTATGAATGATTTTGTAAACTCATAAAAATGTTCCCAAGTTTCTTCTTTTGTTGTTAACTGAGAATTAACTGTAACGAGAAGAGAACAGCGGGAAGACAACAACATGGTGTTGTAAGTGTGTGGCTAATAAAAATTTCTTTACGATTTAGTATGGTACCTATCGTGTTAATAAAAGTTATATTTTGAATTAATGAAATGATGATCCCATGATTAATGAAAACATGCAATATATATCGGAAGTGTAATTAATATGAAGGAGTTCAACTGAATTAATACTGTCTTGTAACGGACACCTGTACGGTGCTCAAGGCGCTTGCCAACGACAGGCGCAATCTTGCTCTCCTTGCCACGATGAATTTCGTGGGGTTGTTCTGATGTTACTGTCAGACAAGTGAGACAAAAACACATAACGCAAGTCGTTACAGAGATTTGAGTTCGAAGGAGCATTTACTTGAATTTACTTGAGTCTATTCATAAATGAAACGAATCTTCTAAAAATAGATTTTGTGGCGTTAAAACGTTAGAAACTGAAGAAGCGAACATAATTATATGTGCAATGAAGACAAGCGCCTGGCCCCAGCCACCACCCCTGTTCTTATTGGTTGCCGTTTATGACGTCAGGTTGAAGAGATTTCATTATCTGTTTCGTTTACGTTAAGTGAACTTATACTGCTTTGGTCTTGGTTATGTATAAATGTGAATTTGTGGAGCTGAGGCTCAAGCTTTTGGCGCGCAAAAATGCCACGGGGAATTCATTTCGTCACTATCTGACATCACAAGTCATGTCCAATAAGAGCTTGGGGTGGTGGCTGGTGCCAGGCGCTTGTGTAATGAAGGCATTTTTTTGTTGAGTTGAAGTGTTAAAAGTTTTAGGAATTAATAGAGATTCACAGTAATATGTGTAAGGAGCTTCAAGAATTTACAAAATCCAGTCTTAAGAGTTGAAACCAATTATTTATAAAAACAAAATTTTAAACGATGTAGATTTTAATGTATCACCAGAAGCATTTTTAGGGACTTTTATGCTCTCGATGTCCTTGTGGTTTATCAGTCTGTTTTTGGACTCTTTCTTTTTGACTAAATTATTTATTATTAATCTCTTCTCCCATACAATTAAAAATTGTAACTATATGTGCTCATGTATAGCTCAAAGGATGTCGTAGTGCCCCTTCCTTTTTTTATCTTTCTTCAGTTAATCATATCGGTGTTCAGTTTTATTAATAAAATTATCTACGCAACTTTTTTGCATTTTGATTTTCAGTAAGCATCATTTTTTTGCATTGAATTCAGCAGTAAAATGCAAAAATGTTAAAAGCAAACTGTATTTAGAATTCCTGATAGAGTGCTATGATTTGATATACAATTTTTTATATTCGCGACATTCTTTCATTAAAAGTAATGCAGGGTGATAACATAAGTGGTAAATCAGCTTCTTTAAAACGTGATATGGGCATTAAGTCAAGACAATACAAAAGTGAGGAATCCCGTTCACAGCACCTATGATCTTGCCTTGAATGATAAAGACAAAGTTAATGCATTCCAAACACCCTAGAAACAACATTTCATCATAATCTAACACCTCACAATAATAACTTAATTACACATGTTAAGAAAACAGTTTACAACTGTCTATGCACTCCTTTCCCTGCAAATTTTTCCTTTGGTCAACCATCTTATTAGACACCGTTATCAGAAAACTCAAAATTCGTAAACCTAGTAGGCAGACGAACATACAAAAATTAGCTTTGAAAATATGCTAGAAAAAGTTAGCATCTGAATTACAAATATTATTAACGTCATTCTCCAACACTATCCCTTTCCTAATTTGTTGGAAGTATGTAATCATACACTGGTGTGCAAAACTTAAGCAACAATGTAAAAATTTAGCAGATAGCCATAAAATTGCAGAAAAGGAGGTCTGGAGATCAGTACAATGAACATGTAAGTCAGTAGAAGCGTCATGCGTGTGCAAATATCAGGAACAAAACGTCAGAGGCGACGTGAGCGTACACAAAACACGTGATGTCGGCGTGCGCAGCTCAACAGTAGAATAAAAGGAAGGACGGAGACGCAATTCAACATATTCGCTGCAAGGGGCGTACTGTCACCGGTGTACCTGCAGAGTTCGGAATCCACAAAAGTGTCGTTTTGCGCACTTGGAAAGCGTTCCAAACCACAGGTACAGCTGTTAGAAAGGTTGGTGGTGGCCGCCCGAGGACAACATCTGCAGGGGATGACTGATATATCATCCTGCAGATGAAAAGAGGCCGACAACAGTCAGCAAGCGCCATTGCTCAGCAACTCTATACGGCAACGGGGTGACAAGTGTTGCGGTTTACTGTAGTAAGACGCCTTCACAAAGGGGGCCTATTCGCCCGCCGTCCTGAACGCTGCCTCCCGTTGAAAGTTGGCCACCGACGCCACCGTTTACAGCGGTGCAGAGAGCACAAAAACTGGACAACTGATCAATGGAGTCCGGTCCTCTTTACGGATGAGAGTCGGTTCATTACCAGAAGCAATTCTCAACGCGTTTTGATTTGGAGAGAGGTCAGGAACCGGTTTTATCCCAGTAACATCAAGGAAAGACACCGTAACGGTGGTCCTGGAGTTCTTGTCTGGGGAGGCATTATGCTGAACGGGCGAACTGAGCTCCGCATTTTCGACAGAGGGTCTGTAACCGGGAATCGCTGTTGTGAGGAGGTACTCCTTTCCCAAGTGCGTCTGGTTCGAAGTGGCCCAGACTTAATTTTTATAGATGACAATGCACGGCCACATCGGACTCTTGCTGCTGAGGAGCTACTGGAAAGTGAAGATATCACTCGAATGGATTGGCCAGTGTACTCCCCAGATTTAAATCTCATCGAACATGTGTGGGATGCTTTGAGGAGACGCATTGCAGCACGCTTACATCCTCCGAAGAACAGTGAATAACTCAAACAGATGCTGATTGAGGAATGGGCACTCCTACCGCAAGAAATGTAGCACCAGCTGGTTCTGAGTATGCGGAGACGGTGCGAAGCAACCATTGCAGTGAGAGGAGGGCATATCCCATATTAGGGAACATCTGCTTGTTGTTCTTCTTCTTGGATAGACAATCTTGAGTCACGATACTATGAGTTCAATAAAGCTTGTTTTTGTTTGATTCCATACCGTGTGCATTGTATTCCTTTTTCAGCTTCGATACTTTCGTCATCCTTTACGTACATAATACTCTCCTTCATTTCTGCATTTCGTGTCTCTCAGTTGATTTCTCGTCGAGTTATGGCAAAATCCCCTGCTGTTTGCTTAAGCTTTGCACACCAGTGTAATTACTTTTCTTAAACGAGATCAAAACAGCCCTTTTTCCGAAAACTATCGACCTATCAACTTAGTTAGTTTTCTTCCTGAAATTGCAGAAAGTCATATTCCACTACATTCAAACCGCTATTCTAACTCCTCTTTCGTTCCATACGCTCAATTTGGAATTAAGGCAAAACATAACACTGGACAGCAAATCCTTTGGATCATGAATACAATTATTGAAGGCTTCAATTATACACTGCTGAAAGGCGTGGTTTTTCTTATGTTCGCAAAAGCGCATGTCTGAGTCTGTCATAATGGCCTTATTCATAAATTGCTAAAACATAATTTTCCAGGTAATCTAATTCTAATTAATGCTTCTTTTCTGCATAAGAGATTATTCAGCGTATGCATTGGAAATGCATGTTCGTCGTAGAGACGATTAAACCAAGATTCGTTTCTAAGTTCTTTATTATGGTTCTCTATTATGCTTATCACATCCACAACACCTTACAACTCAATTAGCGATCTTTACTCACAATGCAGCTATTCCAACATAAGCCAAAACACTTGAGTATATTTTGAAAAACGGTCATTCATTCGATTTACCATCTACTTCCACGTTATTTGAAGATGAAATACTTTGGAAAAGATTCACATACTTTGGCATCACACTTGACAACAACTTATTTTACCAAACTCAAAAATAAATTTTATATTTCTATAGCTAACCCCCGATCTTTTTCTCAAAAACACAGTTTTTCTCTTCACAATAAAATAATATTATATAAAACAATAGCCCGTCCAGTATTACTTTACTCTTCATCTGTTTCGAACATGTTGCAAAAACAAACCTGTACAAAAATCAGATTCTGCAACATAAAGATCATTTGAAAATAGTCTGTGTTGCTTCGTTTAGAAGAAATAGTGCATTACATACAGTTGAAAAATCGAAACCATCAAAACATGCATTTCTGAAACATACATTTCTAACTTCAAAATACTATATGTTCTTATCAGTTTTATGTGGCGTGAATGCGAAGATATTTAAGAGATAAAGTTAAAACAAGAGAGGTTAGTAACAAAAAAGACCAAAAAGGTTTTGTAATCATCAAACTAAGAAAACATATTGATATGATGAACTGAGAAATGAGTTTAAAAATACAAAAATGTTTATACCAAAACTTAACACTGCATCAGGAATTCTAAACATATGGTGAGTTTAAAAATTCTGCGATTTTGTTGCTGAATTTATTGCGTGTAAATACAAAGAAAGCGACGCTTAGTAATAAAGATTAAGACAAAAATAAAGTAAAATTAAATAAAATTAAAAAGATTGTGATTGCAGGAGTAACTCTAAGAACAGACTGGTTATCTACGAGCTTAGTGAGACGATAAAAATCCTTAAACTTTCTCGGGAGATGTTAAAATCTTAATCCTTTCAAATGTTTTTCAGCAGATATTAATCCTGACGAGGTAAGCATACAAAAAATTTGGCCCTTGTTTCCAGGACTATGGATCTTGAAACTGATTCTGAATTTTTTTCCAGTTTGATAATGGCTAGATCAGACTTTCATATTGTTACGGATTTTGTGTTTATTTAGATATTTATTTAGAATTGTAATTAAAATTGTTTTATTTTCCCGTGCAACGCAGACGATTTTTGAAGAGAAAGCTACGTCGGAAAAAAAAATGCATACATTTATGCAGAACGAGTATTTAATATTTAGTAAATAAATATCTCGTAATTGCTGTTGCCATCAAGAAAAATAGAGAAAAATAAGTTTAGAATGTTCTAGTGAATAATTAAAAAGCTTATAAAAGCCGAATTAAAACACCTCAGTTCAGTTTCTGTGTTTTTAAGCGAACTGTTTGTTTACTTAATGTTGTTATTGATTGTAGCGAATTCGCTGTGAGATTGAATTAGTTTCTTTATTTTGAACTGAGTTCTGTTTAACGTTTGAG
The DNA here is from genome assembly GCA_000611955.2 of Stegodyphus mimosarum. Classification (NCBI taxonomy): domain Eukaryota; kingdom Metazoa; phylum Arthropoda; class Arachnida; order Araneae; family Eresidae; genus Stegodyphus; species Stegodyphus mimosarum. The sequence continues at coordinate 173,529 of KK113853.1, forward strand.
ATATTGTGATATTGTACGAATATCTTGTAAGGTTTTAGTTAAACTAACAAAGTTTTATTTTAATTTGCCTTTTTCTATCTGTTCTTATTTCAACTTCTCGTTAGAATAAGCGCGCGTTTCAGCTTTATGCTAATTTGAAGTGGAGCCAAGTTCTACTTAAACGAGAGGTAGGAACCTCTCACGGTGAGAGAGCTTTTAGTCTCAGACCACTGTTACTCTGTTCAACGTTCGCCTGACCAGCTAGTATTTAAATTCTAAGCCGTAGCGCTGTTACGCTACTACTTATTGAAGCAATTATAAGTGCGTTAGTATTAGTTAAATCTTGCTACGCACCCTTTATCATAGAGACCAACCTCGCGTTTAGAGCTCTGTGAGCAACGATTACTTAATTTCTAATTAGTTTTAGTTTAAATTAACTGATTGTTCAGTTTAGACCCAAGTGGCGCTCATTATTTTCTATACCCCTCCCGAGTTGGGAAGTGGCTGTATATAATTTGTGGTTTAAGAAAAGAGGATTTTAAATCCCTCTGAAGTGCATTTCTTCTACCAATTAACCACAGTTTTCTACAACAGAACATAGCTGCATTCAGCTCCCTGTTCAAGATCAGGACTTAAAATTTCACGAAGATGTTTGCCAAGAATATCGACCTTTCAGTCCTGACAATCTCTGAGGAAATATTTCAGCATTTTATTTTATTTCTTGTGAAAAGAATAAATTTTATTAACTTTTTATCGAGTTGTGCCTTCAATCCATCCCGAACCGTACGCACGCAACAATATTATTGTCAACCAGGTATGAAATTTTAAGCTTTCCAAATAATTTGACTACAAAAGCATTCGCAGCAGTATTTGTTTCTATCAATTAATTTATATGTTTATTCTATTGAAAAAAAACCTTTACTCCCTGCTTAACAAACATTATAAATTTGTGCAAAGTCAAATAACAGTAGAAAGGTCATCAGAAAGAAAATTAAAGATTTAAAGTGAATAAAATAAATGATGGGATTTCAAATTTAATATTTTTTCAAATGCAATAAAAAAGCTTTCATAGCAATATGGAAAGACTCAGGCAGTTCTTATATCAGAGAGGCGACACTTTAAGCAAACCTGCTTCTTCTAAGTGAAAGCAAATTCTTTTTTTTTTATCTATAACCAGTATTCTGACCGTTAATGAAACTCATTGATTTTGGAGTTTTAAATATTTTCTTAATCGTGATGGTGTGGATATTTCAAACGTATCACTGGTATTTTTCAATTAAAATACAGACAGAACAAAAGCCTACTTACTGCTGCCATGAAAGTATTAACTTCATTTAGTACATCTTCTAGTGTCAATGTTTTGTCATCTAGATGGCATACGAGAAGAAATTCCAGAAAAGTGGATCCTTTCTTTCTGGAAATGTTGCATTCATCTCTTTCCTGTATTTTATTCTCATTTGCTCTCACTGCCAACATCGCTTTCATCTTTTCATTTATTACCTGGAATATTACATTAATCATAAAAAATGAGCTCAATTTTTATGGTCATAACTATTATTTCTTATTTCTAATGACTACTAACTTTCTATATTTTACCTGTCTTCAGCCTATCAGTGAGTTAAGTCGCAACAAATAGATTGAACATATAAGGTTATAGCGATCAAAGAATTTATTCGTGAGTGAGAGGCTAAAGCGGAAAAATAATTCACCATTAAGAGAGATTTTAGCTCAAGCATCTACAACTATTTTGGCTGTGGTTCAAATCGATTAAAATTAGCTGAATGAAACAGGTGTGAGCGTTTGACATCAGTACGGTTGATAAGTGTGGTAAATTAGTTTAGCTTTATCTGTCCGACTCACTTAAATTGTAGCTTTGAGTAAATTTACTAAATGCACTGTTAATTTCCAGTGAGCTTACTATTGTCGAGAAGAGTTTAATTTTGTGCTGTATTATTTTGAATTAAACTCATCATTGTTAAAGAAATGAGCTTTTAGATTTTGTGTTTGATCCTTGTGCCAAGAGTCAGAATTCGGCAAAAGCAATAACTCATCCACACGGAGAGATAACGGCTAAGGACGAGCAAAGAAGAAATAGCTAATCAGATAATAAGAACTCTTACTCGTTATGAATCAACTTGGAAAGACGCATTAATGACCGTATTTCTTCGAGAAGTTTACCCTCTATTTTTTTGCTCTGGGTCCTGAACATTTTAAAAATATTCGCGCAATTTTCCCTTTCTTCACTGCGTTCAGGGAACGAGCTTCTCGAAATATTACACTGAATTCGTCCACATAGCTATTGTTTTAGCCTTACTGACAAAGATAAATCCGACCAAACTACCTACGAAGTTCACGCCGAACTTTCCCTTCTAAACTGTTGATCTTTTAGCCGGCAAAAAAACAACTAATCACAGCTAAGCAAAAAAGAATTGACATTCAGTCTATGATTTCGTCGATTCAGTTGCATATTGACTTTCTGTAATAATTTATGGATGATTTGAGGTCAAACCAGTAGAAGAGTAAGAACGGATCAGATTCAAGTTTCAGGGGAGTAGATAGAAAGATGCCTTATTCGCTATTGCTAATATTATTATGTATCGTTATTGGAATTTAGGTTTCCTTTAAAGAAATAAATAATATTGTGATAGTTACCTGTAATTTATTCTTTTTTTACCTGTAGTTTTGGCTACTTTTCATTTCTTATGTTCTTACTCTAATAGTGTTGTTCGAAAATTAAGTTACCCCTATTATTTTCCCATCCCATTTGCGAACGACGAATTTAGGAAAAGGGGAAAAGTATTTCCTCTTCCTCTTTATAGTAAATAATTCCGCCTTTATAATATTAAACATGACCAAGAAAAGAAACTAGCCTGCCGATAAGTGTCCTTTTACCTGGGCTTGCCTGGCAGTAAATCTAATTGTTCCCCAGCAATCAGAAGTGAGTTATTAGAAAACCCATGACAAAGATATAGTGAATTTTTCACAATAAATAGAATTCATGGCAAAGAAACAATAAATATATTAAACACTGAATTTAGTCCCATGGGAAATTTCTAAAATTAATTCTTTCCGGGTTTTAAATTCAGGGACAGGAAGATGTGAACGAGGAATCAGTTATGGAAAACAATATACAATCTCATTACTCATAAATTCAAATGCGTTTTCAGTAACCTCACCCGATTAGAGTGATAATTAAAATTCGTAAATAATATATAGTCATTTGCATTCATTTAAATAAACTGAAGGCAACACTAGGCCCCTTTGAACAAAAAGCTGACTTGTTTATCAGAAATAAGCAAAAATGTTTTTAATTACACATACTTAAAAAAAGAAAAGATTTTGTTTTTTTTAATAAAAGTTACCTTTTTACTAAATGCATCAGCAATTTCTTTCGCTTTTCTTAATTTTCTTCCCTCAGAAGTCAAATTAAAAATTGTGTTATTGAATGTCCACGGTCTAAGGATTCGATGGGCTGAAATTTCACCCAAGCTGAAATAGAAGAACAAGCTGGAAACAGTGGTAATACTTAACATTATGCATAACAGGAAAGTTCGAAATGCACATTAAAAAACTGCACTGTTTTCTTTCCCCTTTCCTGAATAAAGAACTAAAGTGACAAATTATGACATGACCGAGATGTTCTCCACACAACTTGTCAACTATCACGGGTTTGCTAGTAAATCGACAAATGATACTTGTATGTTGTTCGCGGTCTACACTGTGGAAAAAAAATCACAGTTCTACATCTCCCGTTCTACTGGGTCAATTGACGAAATTCAAATTGCCTTTCTCATGTCTATATATTAGATTTATACATAGCGTTGTCGTAACATAAGTATTTTGACACAAAATCAACCTTTTTTTGAAATAACATACCAATTTTTTTTCCATACTTCAATTCTACGACTTAAATTAAGCCTAGATATTACATTTTGTAATTTTTGGTGAGATATTTACAGAGAAATTTTAAAATTTATCTTGGCGAATTTTTTCCAGTTTGCGCCAAGAATAATTCACTTGGCGAACTTCTTAATTTATAGCAACTTATTTTTCTTTCCTTTTTTTTTCGTTGTCTACGAGCGGAAAAAAGTCATAGTTCATACTTTCAAATAATTTTAACAGAATGCGTTAACCAAATTTTCGTTATTATCGCTAATAATAAATACGCCAAATTTCAAAACGGACCAAAATGTAAATTCACACATATCTTATAAAATTTTGAATAAAAAATTCTAATTTTTTGCAGGTATGCTTAGAAATACGTCTTGATGGCAAAAATAAGTTAAGTGAAGTTGATGGCAAAAATTTTATAGGTTATAATTCAAAATGTTTTCCGAAAAACTTATAAAAATTACTTAAAAATACAAATTTTAAAAATAAATCACGAAAAATGGGCGAATTTTATTTGAAATGAATCTAAATTTCGAAATATGAAAGGAAAAATCAGATAAGTTTCATTAAATGCCCTTTTCATGCATTTTAGGTGGTATTTGCCAGGAAAGGGAAGAAAGGTTTCTTGTTACAGTGCGAGACTGAAACGCAAAGTGGCCTGTGAAATAAAGAATTCTAAAAAGCCAGTTTCGGTATTTTCAAAGTGAACCACAAATTCAATTTTGAGGATCCCTGTTCCAGAGTTCGTACGGATATGGTGTTCTTCAAAATGGAAGGACTAATAATAAGTAGGCAAATTACGCTTTAAATCTCATTCATCACATAATTTCTGAAAACGAACATCAAAACAGTTCCCAGAATGCAAGTCATAAAATTAAATCATAATAATAAAGCTTATAACATTCTATCGATTTTATTCTTGGAATCTTAAAATTTACAGTTTTAAATACATAGAAGTAACACCCTACTATTATTGGAGAAGTTATGGAAAACAAGAATCAGCTTAATATTCTTAGATTTTTCAGGACTACTTTCCAAAGTTTAAAAATTGGTCCTTCTTCTTTAGTTGCAGAAGTACCAAATATGAAAGAGAAAGCAGGTAAGATGATAAGATACGCAATGCTAAGGCATTAAGACTAAGAAGGAATAAAGTGACTGGCGTCATCTATTGACAAAGTGAAAAAACTATGAAATAATTTCCTTGAAAGCTGAGAATAAAGACGGACTGGAAAAGGGATCGTTAATTAGAACTGACAGATGTTTATATGTATTAAACACCTACAGAAGATGGAATTTACGAACGTAAGTTTTTAAAAATAATTTTCGCAGAAGAAAAAATGGAATATGTCCTTTTCTGACCAGCATTATTTGGCAACAAAGGATTTATGGACTTCTTTTTTCCTAACAAGGCTTAACTTTCTTCCTTGGCGCGAAATTTTGAGGGTTTCATAGTTTGACCAATGTAAATTAAACCACACTGAAAAGGAACCCTGTACGCCAAAAGTTCTTATCTGGAATGGAGTCCTTACGTATAGAACTGCGAATGTTATTGACAGACGAGAAAAGGACTCGAAAGTTGGTTTTATAACTAATCGAAGGAAAGAAAGAAATGACGACAGATTTATAAACTTTTAAAATGAAAGGGCGTTTTTCGATTCATTCCCATGAGAACTTTTTAACCACTTGGTCAATAATGTCCACTTGGTCAATAATAATGAAAAGCCTCTGTCGTCTGTCAGTAGCAACTAGTATTAAGTAATTTAATGCTTTACAAATACTTACCATTCTTCCAAACAAAGAATAATTACACTAAAGGTTTTGTATCTTAAAGTTGCATTCGAAATCTACTTTTCAACGTAATTGCCTCCATTATATAAGCATTTGTCTAGGCGTGGTACAAGTTTTTCGATGCCTTCTGCAAAGAAATCGCGTCCAATATCCGATAACCATTGTTGGGCTGTAGCTTTCACTTCGGCATCCGAATGGTACCGTCTCTTTGAAAGTTCTTGTTTCAGGGGGACCAAACACATGGAAGTCTGGAGATGAAAGGTCTGGGCTATAAGGAGAATGATTCCATACTTCCCATCTAAACGTTTTTAGAAGTTCGCACGTTTGTTTTGCTGAATGCGGTCTTGCATTGTCATGCAGGAGCACAATGCCTTTCGACAGTTTACCTGGCCGTCGATTTTTAAGTGATTTCCGCAATCGTTTTAGTGTTTCACAATAAGAAGATGCATTAATTGTGGCACCCTTCGGCATGAACTCTGTGTGCACCACGCCTTCTCTATCAAAAAACAGCGTCATCATCACCTTTCCTGCAGATGGAACAGTTCGACACTTTTTTCGTGTCGGGGAACTGCAATGTTTCCATTCGAGCGAGCTGCGTTTCGTTTCAGGTGAAAAGTGGTGAATCCAAGTTTCATCTCCAGTCACAACTTTGTCCAAAAAGTCATTTCCTTCCGTTTGGTAACGTTGCAGAAAAGCAAATGCACTTTCAAAACGCTTTCCTTTATGTTCCTCCGTCAATAGACGTGGCACCCATCGAGCACAAACTTTACGAAATTCAAGGTGATCGGCGATAATTTTGTGCACACTTCCATGAGAAATATCCAGTTCATTTGAGATTTTGTTTATCGTGATGCGTCTGTTTGCAAGAATGCATTCATTCACGCGAGCAGCGATTTCCAAATTTGTTACAGTTGCTAGTCTTCCCTCTCGCTCAGCGTCGTCAATATCTGTACGTCCATTCTCAAACATGTTGCACCATTTCGCGATAGCTTGGCGTGACATTGCATTTTCACCATACACTTCATGCAACTGCCCATGAATTTTAGTGCAGTTGCAGCTTTTTGCCCACAAAAAACGAATCACTGCACGCATTTCCAATTTGGACGCTATTTGCAGCCGTCGAGACATGTTTGAGACTTATTATCAGAAAAACTAAACTTGCCTCGTGGAAGCCGCTACGTCACGCGATACAGGTGCATGTCTGAAGTGTTGCCTTGCCACAAAGTTTCATCAAAATAGCCTCTGACAGAAAATTTTTACGAAGGAGTGCAACTAACTTTCTGACTGACCTACATAAATAATGTAGAGAATATAAAAAAAAGTATGGGAACAATCTGTAAAAGCAGACACTGATCAGATGAATATGCCCTCGCCTCACACTTTTTTTTCTTCGCCTTTTTTAATGCGAAATAGTTAAGAAATCTGATCAAATTATATTTTTATTTTATACCGAAAAGTATCCAGAGTGCGAAAGCTATTGTTACTACTGAGAAGCTAAGGTATTAATTTCCCTTATCTGTTTAAATGTTTCTACTTTACCAGATATTTATGTTTTATTTTATATACTAAATAACAAAAAGAAGTATCAACTTACATAATAAAAACATCGCGTAGTGCACAAATTATTTGCTCTTTCTAAACTGAACTAAACCGATAACATATAGAAAGTAGTCTAACAATTATAAGTATTTTTATAACTCTTAGTTGTTTATTTACCTTTTAATGGATTGTTAAATTTTCTAACTGATTGTGGCAGTAGTCTTTCATCATGTTGTGATCTTACTCATTTTATATTTTACTTAGTTTAATTGTTTAAGTTATTAATTCTTATGTTTAACACTTCTTCATATTAATTGTCTATAACTAGAACTAGGAAATTTGGAAAAGAGTAAATTGAAATAAAATACAAACAAAACAGAAGCCTTAATGTTTAAGATACCTCTTCTTTTCTCTTACATTGTATAGCAAATCCATACATATTTCAAATACTTGAAGAAGCCTCATCAACCATGGCTCTTGATTGAATACATATTGCCATAACACCTAATTTTAGTGGCCAATACGTTTAAGTATTTAACTAAAAAAATTAGTATATATAATAATATAAATTCAGGTGAGAACTTTTCTTAGATTGCTGCTTCAAAAGGTGGAATTTTAATTAATCACATTACAGAAATGAAACTAAGAACTTACTCTTTCCATGCTTGCATTGTCGCCTGAGTTTCTTGGTCATCTTGCTTTCTCCCAAAGATTGAATCTACATAAAAAAATTAGCTTACTCTGCATTATAATTAAATAAATATGTTGTCGTAGTGTAGGAATGAGTAAAACATATGAAATAATTAACAGCAAGGTAAGAACTGACATTTTTTTGACATCCGTGAAGATGCATCAACAAAAAAGATGCAGCTAATTATCATTTTATATAGAGACTTAACGCAACGTTTTATACAGAGACTTAACGTATTGACTAGCGTATTTCCCCTCCATCTCGTAGTTTTTTAGCAAAATGTCCCGAAAATGTTTTTAGTTTTCGCGCAATTTTCCCCTTCCTTAACGTGTTCAGAAAGTTAGTCTGCTAAATTTTAAAAATGGTTTCTTCTACTTAGTGATCTTGATCTTACTAATTGATGTGTTCATGAATTTTGGATGCGTGGGCTTTTATTGATGCAGCAAATATAATGAAGATTTTCAAGAAAACGGTCATAACTAATGCTTTTAATGATTCTGAAGATTATTGCATGTGGGAAGAGAAATTGAACAATGGCGAAGACGATAAACAGCTGTGACACTATCGACGACTTTCAAACAGTAAAATATAACGCAGACAGCAGTTTCAGCAGCATTGAATTGTCACTGCCTAGAAGGTGTAACAACGGTAACACAACGGTAAAACAACGGTAATATACAACGAAGCAGAAATGAAACTGTCTATTTAGATACTGAAATGTTAATATTACTAATACATTCCTATTGGATTGTGGATTTCTTTTGAAAAAATATTGTTGTAATAGTTACCTGGAGTTTATTCATGAACGTTTTTCATTTGTTATGTGCTTGATGGAAGCGCGTCCATGCGAAATTAAATTGCTCTCATAGTTTTCTTCTCTCGACTTTTGTACGATAAAATTATTAAAAAAGTTAGGAAAATACGATGATAAAAAGGTGTCAGAAAATGATACTGATAAAAATATTCAAAGAATTAAAAGAGAAATTGCAATTTCCTGTCTTAACTTCGGCAATCTATAAACGATGTTAAATCCACACTCCTGTGCAGGATTAAAATTATAAATACACAAACTGCGATAACCTTGAAGAATAACTAGTTTATTGTAATAAACTTTGCACAGAGATGCTGAACATTTTGAAATATCGAAATGTATCATAACAAAGTAAATAGAGGTAAATGTTTTGTGATGTGGAAACGAAATCAAATAAAACAAAAGAATGATGTCTTACATTTTGGGAATATTTCGACCAATAAGGAAAAGAACCATCTCACATAACTTTATATACTTCAGAAAAATGGTTCACAGTTAATGGTAAATGAGGTTCCCAGTTAGAGGCCTCAAATCTGATTTTTTTTAAAGAAAGAATTTTAATCTTTAGAGAATCTTAATAAAGTATTGATGAGGGGCAATTGTTTTCCTAGGGACTTCGAATAGGCCTTCAAGAACTTAACTCCAGCTAATTCGCTAACCGCACTGTATGGTGAATACATTCTTTCTTCAGAAAATCCTCGACTAGTTGCATTTTGTGTGGTCTTACGTTATCGTTCGTAAAAAAAACTCTGTCTCCAACACCGCCCCCTCAAAGCTTTACACAAGATTCAAGAATCCCATCTCTATAACGCTGCGTGATTCCAGTACTCGCATCGAAGACATCTAATGGTGTGGAGTCGTTTAACATGGCGATTCCCCTTTTATGAATTCCTCTTCCATCAATTTGATTCATTCCCCTTATGTTAGAAGGCCGGTAGCAAGCCTCGGCCTCTTTTCAAGTTGAAAACTATCAAAAAGCATTCTCTATACTAAATCTTGACTCACCACCAAAGACAACATGGCTCCAGTTTTATTCTATCCAAGAATGGTGTGCTTGGCTACCCAAAAGACAGGTTGCGATCTATTGAGGGAAACATCCTCCACTGGTTGTCTGTCGTAAAGGGTTTGTTTGCTAGGGTCATTACACAGTTTGTATGGAATTCGTGGCCCTGGATTCTAGAGGGAGACCGTGCGATGTCTGTAGGATTAATAGTTTAGAAAAGCTCTATTCATTACTAGGTATGCTCTAAGGTATATTGGTCACTAAGCTGAACGTCAACGAGGCTGACTATGACAGGTTTCAATGTATATACTGCTGAAGGCCGCAATAACAAACTTCAGGGGGCCAAAAGGTTGGTTCGCTGTATCCGATTCCATAAGGAAAATAGATTATCTCACAAAAAAGCATATACAAGAATGATGAATGAAAGAAAAAAAAAGTATTTTCTCACAAATCATAAACATTGAATAATGAATGAAATAAAAAAAGGGATTATCCCATCAGCCAAGAGAAGTAATATAAATTTAATTTAAAAAATATTATGGTTTATTTGGAAATTTTATTGCACGCATTGCTGTATTATTATTCTTTCTTTTCCAGCCTCTTCAAAGTGTCTGCAAAATCCATTTGCCTTTATGTAAAGCGTTCATCCAGATTGACGGATTATTGCTTCTTTGCAAAGCAAGGCATTTCAAAACTGCTTTTGCAAGCTCTGTTATTTGCTCCTCTTCCTCAACGTTTTCCTTGTATCCAAATTTTTTCAAAGAGCAGAAATTAGAGTTTCGAATATTTCATATTGCATTAACTGTAGATTTTATTTCCGGAATTTCACCTATTTAACTACAATCGTTCTGTAAATAATATTAATTTTATCTCAAGTTCAGAAGCTTTATGCTTAGAGCTTGCCATACGGCTGAAGTTTTAACACTGAACAGAGCTCAGAGCATTTGGTCAATGAAAATGAGAAAGTTTCGCTCTTATAGGAAGTATGAAAAAAGAAGATAATTTCGTCACCTACATGTCTTATCTAATGTCCATTGAAAACACATTCATTTGCCTCAAGATATGTACGTTTGAGACATAAAAACTTAATATCGTAAATAAAGAATATCTCATGTCTTTTAAAGACCTAAAAAATGCAAAGCCCCTGTTCGAAAGATAGGAGTTGGACATCGTATAACAAAACACACCGATAAGGATCAAAATTGTTCGCTTCCGAAAAGAAGAATCAACTAGAAATGCATTACTTCAACAACTTCATTACTTCCTCTTTAACCTACGAGTAATATATAGAAATTTCAAAAATTCCGTTAACCTTGAATAGCACTCTCTCTGGAAGCTCAGACAAACAATTTAAGTGGAATCACGGAACTCATTCCTGTTGTTCAGTTTAATTTGCCATGTGGTATTCTAGGGTATGCTTGTTAAATCCTCATTCTTCTTGAGTTGGTTATCATACGTGCCTCCCACAGCTTTATTTAGAACCAGATAAAAATGGAGGGGAAGATAAAAGAAAAATAGCCTAAAAGTATTTTCTTTTACTGATAAGATGAAGAACGTGGATGGAATGCAGATCCTAATGTCTTAAACATGGATGATGTTACCTGTTAGTAAATTCTTTCGTAAAACTTATAATAATTGTGGAAAAAATATGAAAAATACAAAAAAAGGTGTAGAGTAATTAGGTTATTTTTGGAGCAGGGTACGTGAAAAACGAGGAACGGTCTCTTCAGAACTCGAACCTGGACCTTTCGAACTCGCCGAGTGTGCTACTTTTATCCCAGAAAGGCATGCTGGAAGAAGTACGAAAATACTTTATAAAGGTTAAGGACAAAGACATCCGATATCCGTATAGTTCGTTGTACCATACTTTTATACTCTTGGAGATTTGCTATGACAGTATAAAATAACATTAGGTGTACGGGAAATCATCGTCAGAAAATAGTACGTGTCTAGGCTTCTGTTATACTTCTTTACACTAACTCGTAAACAGGCTGTTAAGACTTACAATGATGACTCATTAATCTTAATAACAGCTGAAAGCAGAATTCAAGCGAACCGTTTTAGCTTACCTATCTCGAAGAAATAATTTTTTTTAAATACGTAACAAATGAAATAAATTAGAATAGATTTAAAAAATATGGTCAAAATGATTAGTTTCAAAAGAATCATAAAGCAATGGAATATTGAGAAAAATAAAATAAAATAAAAAATAAAGAAACTAATGATTAGAAGAAAATAAATGGACATCTTTCGAGTTTGGACTAACAAGATAAACTTCATAAATCATATTTTTGTTATATAATGAAGCATAGACAAAATTGAGACAAACATTTGAGATCATAAAGAAAGAAGCAGAGTTTCTGAAATCGCTAGAGTTAAGTACCAATAATGAAGAATTGAAATATTTCAGCATTCTGAAAAGAAAGTTTAAAATTAACATGAAAGAGCAAGCATATAAGTGGCTTAAATTTTAGTCTTAAGAAATACAGTTCTCTCCTTGTTTTCTTTTAAGAATTATTAAAAAGAATAGAAATATTTAATTCGCAGATGCAAAAAATTTGTTAATATTATAAGCATCCGCAATAAATTCTTGATAAAAAAATCAGCAAAAATTAAATGCTACCAAAATAAATAATGCAATAGTTTTCCATTCACTGATCCAAAATTTGGAAGCCCACCTTCGCCCTGCATTCGACCTAGCTGTAATGTCGCTGAAAGGTGGCAGTTCGGCCTGGGATCGGTTCCAGATGAAGGGCCGGGCTGCATAGTCGTGTGTATGGTTTTCTTTGGGTGTAACAGGAATACAAGCAGTTTCCCACAGAAAGTTCTTCTCGAAAGCCTCCCTCCCTTAGCAGAAGCCTAAGTGGCTTTTCCATAATGAGTTAAACCAAACCAAACAAAATTTCGATTGAATCGACCAAAAAACAATAGAGGGGAAAAACCGCTATGGTTTGGATTGGTTTAGTTGATTATGGAAAAGCACTCAAGGGTTATCTGTCTAAGGAGAAGTATGTCTTCTTGGAAAACTGTTTAAGGTAAATCGGCTCTGTATACGTTACACATATGAAAAACCACGATAACTCCCATGCAGTCAGCTCGCTTGCGAAAATTCGAACCCCTGACCGAACTAGCTGACTTAGCGACTTTACCACTATACCTTTTCCTTCCTTCAGCGAAACTTCGAAGTGAGAAAGAGGAAGCGGGCGGAGCGAATTGATCTTAAACTGACAAGTAGGCCAGTATCGGGAACAGGGAGGAATGTATGTAGATCTTAAAGTGGTCCAAAGGTCTTACACATGTGATAAACTTGTCAACGTTAGTTTGCAAGCTTGCTCTTTTAGATCAGACAATATAAGAGGGAATGAAATGCACGTTAAATAAAGAATAAAATTAATAACTAAGGAATCAAGTTACCTCGTCCCAAGAAGGGATTCTGCGTTTTTAACGTCTTGATCATCATTTGCTCTTAAATCACGGCTAGAAGAAGACAATTTTACCTTTACTGAAATTTTTTGTGACATTAATAGCTCTTACTAATGAAAGATATTACTTCCTAAAAGCAAACTGCCATTCAAAGAGCTAGAGAATTCAAAGAAAGCGTTTACAGAAACATTCTTGAGCCCTAACCCCTGCCTTTGTTTCTTAATCCTTTATCTCTACAGGGACTTACTTTTTCCTCTAAGCAGTTTGACATCAGTGCCAAACTAGAAACAAAGTTATTTCCAGAAACTGGCAACAAAGTAGAAAACAATATTATCTCATTCTGCGGCTTTCACTTCTCATCATGCGCAGAATTGGCAAGTGCACTTCCATATCACAACCGAGGAATGCAACCGGACTTCTAAAGCGAACTGATGAGCTTTTCTAGTACCGCTTTCAGTTGTGCCACGTCAGCTTTATCACATTTTCGAACTTTTACGCGCTTAAGTTACAGTACACGACATTGAAAATGCAACACCAAGAAAAAGTGGCAGAAAATTATGAAAATTTCAGAGATGATGTGAAATGCGCAGATCTCCAGGGCACCTTGAGGAAGATGTATGAGAAAGAACTTGCAGAAGACTGATTTCGTGCTGTTACTTCCGCTATGAAAATCATCGTAGAAAATTTGTTCTTGTCTCAGAGGACGCGTGTAATAACAAAGAATGCCAGGCAATTCCAGCTGACAGACGATTTTACGAGTGGCATGGTATCAACCTGAGAAGGTCAGTTTGGTCCATAGGACAAGTCTCACCAGACACACACCTGGACGCGTCCATAGTTCACCGGTTGTAACGACGATGGTCGGAACAAGGAAATGAGGCAAATTCGAGGGGTGGCGGTGCAGCCAGAATGACGTCAGCACTCGTGGATCGACACATTCGCCGACAAGTGGTGGCGCACCTGCAAGTCACTTCTACCTCCAATATGAAACATATTTAAGACATCCTAGATGTTCCCATATCGACCAGAACCATTTTGCCGTCGATTGGTGACTAGTGGCCTGCACGTGGCGTCCGTTAATTAGACTGCTATTGACCCTACATCATAGACGCCAATTTCTGCTATGGTGCGGTGCTCGAGCGATGCGGACGACGGAATGCAACAGTGTCCTGTTCTCAGATAAGTCACGCTTCTATTTCTATAATTACAGTCATAAGTACGAGTTGGCGTCCATGTGGAGATAGGTTCAATCAGGCAGTAATCCTGTAACGCCCCACCATACGACAACTCGGCATCATGGCTTGGGGCGCAATTGCGTACGATTTCAGGTTGCCTCTAGTTCGTATTCAGGTCACTGTTATGGTCCAACGATATGTGGATGATGTGTTGCCTACTATCTTCAGGGACTGCCCAGTATCCTTTATCAGCAGGATAACTCCCGACCATACACTGCTCGCATCAGCCAACGTGCTCTGCAAGGTGTACAGATGCTTCCCCGGCCACTGTTCTCTCCTCATCTGTCACCAATGGAACACATTTCGGATTTGATTCGATATCATTTGCAGACCCCACCATTACCCCGTTCAGAAGACGAATTGTGGCGAATGGTTGACAGGGAATAGCGAGCTATTCCTTAGGGCACAATCCGTAATCTCAATGAAACCGTACCTAGATATTTTGCTTCGCATATCGCCGTCAAAGGTGACTCTAAATCTAGTTAGCCGGTACTGTTCTCGCTCTGCATTCTGAATATCATTTCCAAATAAAGGTCACTTATTGTTAGTTGCTGTCTCTCTCTCTGTTTGTCAAATTTCGTCACTTTCTGACCACTCCTTCGTGGTGTTACGTTTTCAGTGTCGGGTAGGGTAAAAAATCTGAAATATTTTTGTCGCCCAATTTCCTCTGCAAATTATTTAAAACCTCATATTTTTTTTCTGAAATTTTTCCAGTGCAAAATAAGATCAAAAACAAATAATTGAGCAGATTTTACTATTTAGTTAAAATAATTTGAATGGAAGCAAGAGAGAAGATAACTATTCTGAAATAAAACGTAGAAAAAGAAAGAAACCTGAAAGGTTTCATATTTCAACGGTCGCTCAAAAGGATTTGTTCAGTTTTTTATGCTCTTGCTAAACTCGCAGTCTACCAATCTGCTGTTAAACTGACTCCAACTAACCCATTTTTTTTCGTCATTATTAAGCATAATTTTCGTCCTCTTGCTCCACATGCAATTCAATAGCCTAATTACAAACATTTTAAAAGGTGCATAGCAGTATACGTTTAGAATTCCCGATGCAGCATTAAGTCTTTGTATGCATTTTCTTTTTTTCCTCCAGTCTTTTCTCAGTTTACCATATCAATGTTCAGTTTTCTTACTAAGATGGCTTCATTATTTTTTTCTCTTTTTATTATTAAAGTTTTGTGTGTTTACTTTTTTAACTAAATATCACGTTCTTGGTTCGTACTCCCCATAAAACTCGACTGAACAGCAGAATCGCAAAATACTTTAAAGCAGGATATGGTTAGAATTTTCGATAGACGGTCTGACGCTTTATAGATAAAAATGTTTTTCTCCTTACAGTTGTAGAATCACTTGAGATTTTTGAAGCAGGAGTTATGAAAAATGCATAATGCCGTCGGGGGCGATTCGAACACTAGACTTCTCCAATACGCGTCGAATGTTCTTTCAATCACCCTACGAAGGCATGCGGAAAAGTGAGAGAAAATACCTTATACGGTGTTGCCACAACTCGCTTTTAAATCGTTGAGTTTGTTAATCAAAAATTCGTTAAAATTTTACAAAATATGAAATAAATAATAAAACAAATTCGAAATTCAAATTTCGGCTTCCAAGTGTCCAATTTTGTGTAAAGGATTCCATTATTGAAAATTTAATGGCTCTACGAACTGATGTTTTTTCACAATGTGAGAAATATGCTTGCTTTTTAAATTTCAGCATCACAAGCACAGCTTACGCCTCATTATTTGTAGTCGAAGTCCTTCCGTTGGTTGTGATACCAATGTGCTGTTACGTTTTATGCTTACCGTGTGTATAGAAGTGTTATTTTTCTTGTACGGAAGCTTTTACTGATTGCAATTTAATGTTAGTAAGCCTGGATTTTGACTAAGTAAATAATGTTCGAATAGAGAAATTTTTAATTATCTCCATTACCAATAAAAATTTTACTCTTCAGAAGGCAAAGAATGCTTCTCCTTTGTTTTATTGATTAGCTATCTTTCCGTTTTCACATTGATTGCAAACTTAGAATTACAAAACAGTTTTATGAACTGGACTCAAGCGAAAACACTTCGAAATTCGGTAATGCGAGTTCGCGTAATATGCGTGAACGTTGGCTAAATTATTTCAATTTAAGATCGCTCAGATAGTACTGTGTATAGGGGAGCCCACTGCGATGCCAAAGGGCTCGGGTTTGAATCTCGAAGAAAGCATGGATGTTTGCAAACAAACATTGCCTTTGTGGCCCTTGCCAGCGACAGGCGCAATCTTGTTCTCCTTAGCACGATGAATTTCGAGGGCTTGTTCTCATGTTACGGTCACCATGTTACTTCTATTCTCATGTTACGGTCACCAGCTATTCTCATGTTACGGTCACCGTGTTACTCCTATTCTTATGTTACGGTCACCATGTTACTCCTAGCTTCGTCGTTTTATTTCAAATAGCTTCATTTAGTTTAATAGTTTTAGAATTCGGCTGATAGCTATATGTTAAATATAATTCTACTGTTTCGTATATTTGAAAATTCGTGCTCTAAAAAGATGTTTTTTTAAAATATTCCTTTTAAGTAAATGTTTACTATCGGCTTCTTTTGTGAATGTCAATTTAGATATTACTTAAGCCTATAAGTTTATAAATGAATCAAATGGAAACAATCGCTAAAGGCAACCTAACGTTTTTTAACTCAAATGGGGCTGCTGGTCTCCAATTGGGGTTTTGTGCAGATTCACTTAAACGGCGTATCCCTTTTCAAATTGTTGACTCCAAGCATTATCGTCCTGTGCTATATTTGAAGAAATTAAATGATGAAGAATCTGCGTAAATATCTGTGTGTTTCTCCCATTGTGATAAAACAATGGTACCTAGAGCCATCAAATCTTGAATAATGTACGTCTCCATCCGAATATGGGCATCTGGAAGCCCAAATTTGGAATTTGGAATTATGTATTTCATATTTTGTAAACCATTTATGAGTTTTTGGTTAAGAAACTCAACGATTTCAAAACCGAGGAATGGCAAGACTGTACAGAGAAAAAACATTTTTATCTCCAGTGCGCGAGACTGTGTATCGGAAATTCTAAAGATATCCTCTTTTAAATATTTTGCGATATTGTTGTTGTATTGAATTTTATGATATAAGTGAGAAGAACATGATATTTAATGAGCAAGGGTAACGCACAAAAAGTTAAAAAAAACGGCCCTTTGGGCGTAACATAAAATCTGAAATCTTTCAGATTTTTTTATTTCATATTTTGTAAAATTTTAATGAATTTTTTACTAACAGACTCACGTTCTGAAAGCAGCATTGGCTGCCCTATTCGAAATAAAACATTTTTACCTCGAGCGCGCGAGAATGTTTCTACTCGGAAGAAATTAAGATGTTTACCTTATTTTAAGTTTATTGAAGAAATCCTTTGGAGCGACCGTTAAAATCTGGAACCTTTCGGACTTTTAGCCCAAATGGTTGTAGGGTTCCTTACTTTTATTCTGTCAAATTAAGTGTTGAACTACTAAACGAATAACCGCTTAAATCCAATAACAGAAAATTAAACTCATGAATGGTTAGTTACCCTTTATTTGCTTAATATAAGATTAACAGTCGGCCCCTTTCTTAGGGCCTACAAGAAAGCCTCGACTTGAAGAACTACTCCACCTACAAGAAACTAAAGTTGTAAGAAATAAGAAATAACTAATAATTAACTAAAGAGATTTAGCTGAAGTTAACACAGTTCTAAACTAGTTGGCCTCTAATATGGAATTAGCCAGCGAACTATCAAAAGCACGTAACACGGCCGAGCGTAGTAACAACATGGAAAGAGATGTAGCCCAAAGGTAAATGCACGCTATTCAGGAATCCTAGCCTCGCTGTGCTGAAGTCATTTGAACTTCACTTAAACGTTATTCTCCTTTTCGTCTGCATTTAACGCGATCCTAAAAACTCATTCTGATAGGAAATTGTAAGTTGAAACTAGAAGAGATAGGAAAGAAGAATTAAATTAAAATAACTGTTATAAAATTAAAGTATACTTTACAGGGTTTTAGCCCGAATGGGCTATTAGTCTCTAAACAAGTTTCGGCAGTGGGTCACTTTTAATGCCTGAAACAGTTTTCAAATTCTTACCACGAAATATTATCTTTTTATGTTAAAAATCGCCCTCTGTTAATAATGGAAAGTTTGCATGAATGTATGTATGTTTCTCGCAGTGGGAAAAATCGACGGTACCTAGGGCCATCAAATTTTGAATAACGCAGTCCTCCACGCGAACAATATGAAAGCTACTCGTGACAACCCTGTACGGATTACAGCATTTTCATCTCGAGTGATCAAAAATGCATATCGGAAATTCTAAAGATATGCAGGTTTTAAATATTTTGTGGTTTTGCTCTTTAACTAAATTGTATATGGCGTAAGTGCGGAGAATATGACATTTCATTAATAAATTTAACACAAAAAATTTTGTATGCCATTTGTCTAAGAAAAGTGTACATTGATATGCTAAATTTAGAAAAGATTGAAAAAATATAAAAATATATGCCAACACTTAACACTTCATTATTTATTCTAAAACATGCTGCTGTTAAAAGTTTCGTGATTTTGCTGTTTTATAATATATGGCGTATGTGCGAAGAAAAGGATGCATAACAATAAGGCTAAAAAGACACAAAGAAACGAGATAGCCTTCCTTTAGCATATTCCGCATTTCCTAACACCGGTTCTGATTCAGGTCGAAAGATTTATTTGCTATATTGTCTGAACTGCTAACTGAAACTGAGTCATCTTTGTGTGAATTTTAGTACACAAAATAAAATAATCACGATAAGATAGTTTCAAGATGCCCGAATTCTAATACTAAACATTTTTTTTCTTCCAATGGCGGGCCCTCAGCCGACTTCGACTTGGCCACTAGTAAGGCCAGACATGGTGGTCACTTTATTATGGAGGCACCTAATAGGTGGAGCACCTTTGCCTCCTATTCAAGGGACGGACACTTATAACCACACCTTCTCCGGGATTCGAGCCCGAGTCCGTAGGTATCGCAGTCGGCTTCCCTAACCACTATACCGTCGGGGCGGCTTCTACTAAACATTAGAGTCTGGATTATCTTCGTTCCTTAATGGGAAAATATATTTCAAGCAGTGTTTCGAAATTTAAACAAAGAAACTCTTACCACATAAAATACTTAAGGCACTCTCTCCGAGTAGTGGGCCAAGATCAGTCCAAGGTTTATTCACAGATACCTTCATTTTGTCAACCAATATTTCAGCTCCTGTATTAAACGTTTCCATATAATTCTGAAGTATCCTTGCATGGAAAGCTGGATTAAGCATATTCCGCCTTCGACGCCATTTATTGCCAGAACTGTGAAAATGTTTAAAAAAAAAAGGTAATAAGTAAACTTTGAAAATGAAATCATAAGTTTTTAGCAAGTACAAAATTTCGTAGGAATAGTTACAAGACTAAAATATTGTTTGGAATTTTCTACATATGTGTAAATAATTTTAGTAAAATCATATATAGAATAGTATCTCTTCTATAATGTATATGAAAGGTCTGAAGAATGTGACAGTGAAAATGAGGTTACAGAGGCAAGTCCACTTAACATTGAAGTAAATCGCTGTCTCATCAATGCCAAGCTGCCATGGATTTGTGACAAATTTTTCTCGCCAAATTTGAGGAAAAATCGTTAAATGTTGCCAGACTTGGCTGCCATTTGGACACCTTTTTGTCCGATCCCTGTATATGATTGTAATTGGTCTGCTTCTCCGGCCCTACATGTAACTGTAATAGTATATGCCTTCTAGCAATTTCGAAAGCTCTAGTTAGAAAAAAAAGTTACTAAAAATTTTTCAGCCGAGAGAGGAAACAATTTCATGAACAAACATATAGTAGAAATTTCTCAGCCGAGAGAGGAAACTTATTTCAGATCGGAAATAGCATGAGTTCTCAGTTTAGTCCAGTTTTTAGTTCAGAGGTTAGTTCGGAATATTGAGATATCTCCGTGCGAGCTTCGCTCTGTAGATGCGCATTCCACTGCGTTATGTTTAATGTTCTCAGCAGTTTGAGGCGGTACCTACTGATTGTGTTCTGTCTTACTGAAAAGAGCTGTAAGAGAACTTTTGTGAAAAATTCCAGAACTGTAAAATGTTGCTTTTGGGTAAATACTTTTACGAAGTCATCATCGATTCTATGTGCATTCAGTGTATTAAGAACCCGTATGCAAGTACACATTTTGGTATCAGAAGGGGCAATGAAAGCCTTTGACAACAGCGATGGAGGGGCAACAGCCATAGCTAGTGATAGACTTTACAGCATCTCAAGAAAAGATGGAAGAGGCTTTCAAGTCAGCTCAAGAAAAGATTGAAGCAGTTCAGGAGGAAATGAAAAGTACAGAAATTACTCCTATAAGAGAAAGCAAATTCGAGGTTATGGAGGGCAGAAAAGATACAGATGAAAATAAAGTTAAGAAATAGAAACAAAAAGCTTCTGTTGTCGAATCGATGAACGAAATTCTGCTGCTGTCGCAAGGGCGTTGACAGCTTGAAGAAAACCATAGTGACAGCTGGACCCAATTCATACGCCTTTAATTTCGTATCCATGTCTTAAGGACCCTCTCTAAATCTATCCATATATGATACAAAGACCTCCTGGAAAATATACAAGAGTGTAGTAACAGACGCAAATGGATGTGAAACCAAAAATAAGGCCCATTATGTCGCTGCTTCTCTGACAGCAGACGAAGCGGATATCCTCCAAACTCCGCCCGAAAACCAGAGACAAAACTTCGAATCTCCATCCTGTGCATTAGAGCTGAACTGTGGCAAGAAGTGTTTAAAAGAACAAGCTTTAGTTGAAATCTTGCCAACAAAAGCTCACGGAAATGCTCCGGAAGATCGGGACGGATATTGAAAGCTTATCTCATTTCGCCTTTACGGACTGCCCAATAGAAACAGGGAAAATCGTGTACCTGCAGTGCTTCATCGATGGCATCCGGAGTCTAAGATACAAAAAGCCCTATGAATGGCGGATGCCAAAGTTCTAAAAATTCAAATCCCCGAAGATCAAGACTCGACATTAAGCCCATAGCTCTTTGAATGGAGTGTTCAGTTAGGAAACCTACCTGGCAGGGCATCTGAATCTATAGTCATACGAAAACAATATTGGGGTCTGTGGGACTCACTTTCTATACAACGTCTTGTATCGGAAGTTCGAATCGGGTAGTGGAAAGGCTCTCCAATGACAGCGAATGCTTCCAATTTTCCGTATCCCGGGCGTTCTTAAAACCTATATAGCAGCCAGACAACAGGGCATTTCTTATAATGCCCTGCAGTACAATAAAGACTGCATCGAGTTCAAGAGCTGTACTGGAGTAATGAAAACGAGGATGTGCAAAATTAGTGCCAATCTGGACAGTACAGAAAGGAAAGGTCTGAAGAAACGCAGCCGAGGGAATCTGCAGCGTTACAGTGTGGAAGCGTCTTTCGAACGCAACGTTTTTCACAAACTGGGCCTCCTTGCATAAACTGCTGATGTGGTAAATACATTTTCTTTGTCACTCATTACTTCACAAAGTGGTCTGAAGTGATCTTATCCTGATTAAGAGGCTGTCGCGGTAGTGATGGTTATTGATTTTCAGGTATTTCGTGCTTCTTCGGTTACATTTTAATCAGAGAAAGAATTTTATCTCAGATTTTATTAAAATTTCTGTAAACCACTCAACACGCACACGACAAAAACACAAAGCACAAACGACACTTTTACAGGCACGATCAAATGGTATGGTAGAGAGATTTAATCGAACCATCCTTAATAACCACTCGCTAATGATTTATAGAAGCCATTATTATTCGAACAGTTATGGTGTACAATTTTTAAGAGAGGGTGTCAATTTGGCGACGGAGAAGATAAAGACCAGGTTCGACACGTGAGCTACAGGACATTGATTCAGAGAAGGTGACAAGGTGAGGTTATGGAATTCCATTCGACAGGAAGGATATTCTCCTAAATTATAATCACTTTGCGACCGTCCTTACACAATCTTTAACTGGCTGACCGACATCTTAGTTGAAATCCGCAAGTCATCAAATACTAAGCATAAGGTTTTTCATAACGACAGGCTTACCCTCTAGGTGTGTACACTGGCTTGGTATCATATCATGAGAGTAGCACTCTAGTGGGAAAATAATTTGAGCTTAGCGGTTTCAAAATCCGAGGGAACGGTCGGACATAAGAGGATTGTGTAAGTCCTCAAATCGAGAGGTCCTGGTAGCGTATACTGTTTGCTTTTTCCGGGTAATATCTGCTGGTGACGGGCAGATGGGTAGTACTGACAGGAGCATTACCCACGATCAGTCAGATCGCCAAGTAAATAATGGTGCCGGTAGAGAGCATCCTTCAGGGTGGTCTATGAGACCTGTGTTGTGTAAGCGCCCTGAGGCCCAGTGCTGCCCTTGGGGGAGAAGAGAGAGTTCAATTAATAAGTCTACGCAGAGGAGTTGAAGCACCCGCTCCGTAGCATAAAGTCTCTCTTTTATTCCTTTCGAAGAGGTTTTAACGGTTATGACCAGCCCTCCGGCCGAATGCGGTGTTGATTTACGGGTATCGCCCTAGTTGCATTCAGTTCGCAGGAAGGGTTCACTTAAATTTGTTTAAATTAATAACGACAGGCTAACCTCCTGGAGTGTATTCACTGGTTTCGTATTTCATCATGACAGTAGCACTCTGGAAGAAACATAGTTTGAACTTGGCATTTCCAGAACACGAGGGAAGATTGTCTATACAGTCGGATCAAGGGTAATTAGTATAAGTGCTAGAACCGGAGGCCCTGGTAGCTTAGTCAGTCTGAGCGTCCCGGTCCCCTGGTGACACCAGACTGCCTTACGATATCATAGTCTTATGTGGGCCTTACGTGAGCTGTACTGGCGGAGACCATTATGAACGACCAGTCTCCCAAGCTTATAAATGTGTCCGTAGTGAGCCTCCCTTCGGGTGGTCTCTGAGACCCATCGCGTGTAAGCGCACGGTGGCCCAATTCAGCCCTCGGAAAAAGCGAGATTTCTTTTTAATAAGACTGCGCAGAGGATTTGAGGCATCGGCTGTGTAGCAAAAAGTATTTGGTATCTGCTCTGACCACGGGTGTAGCTTTATTTGCATTAAGTTTCAGGAAAGGTTAGCTAAATATTTGATGGATTGATTGATAACGATAGGCTTAACCCTTACTGTGGCTATAGTATATAGACCCCACAGTGTATATAAGGCGAATAATTTACAAAGACTATGGACCAACGTCCTAATTTGTAATTTCATGCATTTATTTATTGATTTCTTGTGTGTTATTTATATTGATATTATTATTTTAGTATTCCACTGATTTTCCTTTGTTGTAAGCATGGTGTTTTTCCAGGATTGTTCTGTGCCGGATGTGCAGTCCTTGGGAAATGGGGAACATTGCGAATTTTTGTATATATGTAAATTAGTATTTCAGGGAAATTATATGTACAATTGTTTTATCTCTTGTGTAATGTAACATGAAAGACCTCAAGAGAGTGAAGCTTCGCCGGAAAAATAAAGTGATTGACGCAAGTCCATTTAATATGGAGGTAAATCGCTCTCTCGCCTAACTGGCGAAAGAACACTGCATGTTCCCTCGGCTGCGTTTCTTCTGTCCTTTCTGACCCAAACAGACACGAATGGCACCACTTTCGCCTGTCCCTCCTTGCATTACTCCATTATAAGCGCTCTTGAACTTGGTGCAGTCTTCATTATTTCGAGGTTCCCTGCTGATGAGCTGTTACATAGTTTTTAAGAACGTCCGGGATATGGGAAATTGGAAGTATCAGCTGCCATTGTAGAGCCTTTCCATCACCCGATTCTCGCTTCCAATACAAGATACTGTCTCAAATATGAAGTGAGTCCCAGAGACCCCAGTATTGTTTCTCGTAGGACTGTTGATCCGAATGTCCTGCCATCCTATTTGAAGACTGTTGAGACAGCTATAGGCTTAATATTTACGTCTTTCAGCTGGTCTTTCTTGACTTTTTTGTCACTCCATAGACCTCGATCAGCCTATGTTGAAGTTGCAACTTGACGTGTGACCGTATTAACCAGATTGTATTTCGTTTCGACCCTGGAAAAATATCGTTAGCTTTCTGGGCAGGTTCTTCTAGTCAGGGCTTCTGCGTTTCCATGTAATTATCCCTTCCGATGACGGAGAGTGATGTCATATTCCTGGAGTCTCTGTTTCGATCTGGGTATTTAACTTTCAGGGTTTCCAAATTTAAAAGCCAAGTCAACGATGCATGATTTGTGAGGAGCAGGCCCTATATAAGAGCTGCCGTTACTTTTATTGACTCATTTTTGTCGTCAAATTTGGTGAGAATCGACAGTTGTCTCAAAATTTGGCAACCATTTGACGTCATTTTGATCTGATCCCAGTTAAACTGTGATTGGTCTGATTCCAATATGTAATTGTAATTGTATCCGGCTCTATATGTAAGTGTAACTCTATATGCCTTCTAGCAATTTCGAGAAATGAAAAAAAGTGTAAATTCCTCACTGACGGGACGAAACTATCTAAGAGCGGAGAGAGAATACGTTCTCTTATTTTCCATCCTGACGCTTCATGGAACTAGTTGTGCTGAAATAATTAATGCTATTCACCCATATTTCATTTATTTGCGAGAGCTAGCATCCATCGTGAAAATTAATGTACGATAGTCGAGGCATACATTACAAGATGGAGTTTGGAGTTCTCAATTTTTAACTTAGATCTGAGTTCGGTGGAGAGTTGGGTTCAGTTCAGTAATTTCAGAAATTTTTACAACAGCTCTAGTCAACAGCACCCCCGAAATACATAGTTCATGCGGGCTA